>BQNB010060851.1:0-36753 GCA_026074375.1 Tanacetum coccineum
TCGTTTTCTATATCCGTGTGCAATTGTACTATGAATTAACACCCAATGTTGTATATTCCGCTGCGTGAAATTTGGGGGTGTTAGAACCAAACACGGGAATGGAAAGAGCACGAGAAAACAGAAACCAAAGGCGTACCCATCTTCTACGGACCAACCCGGGCCCACTTTATGGGTCGGGTCAGCCCACAAGCCTAATATGATAATCCTAAAAAGCCCATGATTAAAATAAAGCCCATAAACCATTTTTATCATAAACGGCCCAATCCCATATCAAAGGCCCAATACCCTTTTATACCTTAGTCAAACGATATATTATACGGGTCAAAGTTATTGTTTGTCTATCCCCTTCCCTCCCTTTTACCCACACAGTGCAATTGCACACACCAGGGTAAATTCAATCAGGTACACGATGGCAAGTGCTTCTAGAAGGGATAACCTGACACCTCTGACAATTACTTAGCCACGCTGGCAATCCCCTGCATTCCCATTGATGGATGGGATGTGGTACTCAAATCAAGGGTCAAGGTGATTGGATTTTTGAGGCGGTTTGATTGAAGGGCCAAGATTAGAGCATTGAGGAGCGTCCTAAAGGCTAGAAGGTTCCTCTCACCCCTATAAAAGGAGGCCTTCATCACACAGATGAGGCATGTAGGATTTTAGCTTAAGTTAGTAGTATTTTAGCGTATTGTTCTTAATTTAATGTATTTTCCTTTTTAAAAGCTTGTACTCACTTTTGAATATCAATAAAATTCTGTTTAGTTTAATTCAAGTTCTATTCATGTTTTTACTTATTGCACTTATGGTTTGAATAAGCTCAATTTTAATCTAATAAGCTCTCAAATACTACTTAAGCTAGCCTATACTCAGTTAAGCCTTCAAAAGCTTAGCTGAGTTTAGATATTCATCTCAAATCTCTCTCCCTTAAACTACCTCAACTTATTGGATGATAAGCCAGACATGGATGGGCTTATGGACACCACCAACTTATCTTAGATAAGCTGGAGCTTTTTTGAACATTTGATCCCTGTTTGAGCAAGTAAAGTTGTGAGTTCCACTTTCTATTTCATATTTTAGCTTAAATTTATGCATTATCTTATTTTCTGCTTAATAGTTGCTTAATTGTTCTTATATATGCTTGTTTATGCTTATTTTGCCTTAATATTGCTTATTGAATCTAGTTTATAGCTTCTTTTAATCTGTCTTAAGCTTTCATTAATTTTTAGTCAAAACTATTTTGAAAAACCAAAAATATGATTTTAGATCTAGCTTATTAAATAAGTGCTTAATTGTGGTTGGTGATTGTTAATATGAGCTTATTAAACTTATTTCATATTATGTTTTTATAGATATCAACTTATTTCAACCTACATTAGTTTAAAAATGCAAAAACATGTTTTAAAAGGACTTATTAAGGGGTGTTTGGCACAAGCAGTACTAACCTTGGTTAGTACTGTTTGATTGCATGTGTCCTTTAATCCAAGTTTGATAAGCTCAAACTAAGCCTTTAAGTGGGTATTTATGCATTGTGATTTGGTTATTAATGAAGTAGAAATTATTTGGTTTAAGTGGGTATTTGTGCATTGTGATTTGGTTAAAAATCTGTCTAAGTTTCATAGTGTCTTTCCAAAGTTTTAAAAAGCATGTTTTCATTAGCAAATTTAGGTTAGAATAAGCTTGATTTAAGGTCTGAAATTAATAATATAAGCTCACTCTAGGGAACAGAGCTTAATCTGTTTTAGCTTATTTTTACATTTAGTAATCATTTAGTAGCTTAAAATTAGGTCTGCAGTAGCTAGTTTGTTCTTTAAAACCAAAAAGCCAAAAAGATTTTAGTTTAACAGTCTTTTTTATTTGTCCTTGCCTAGCTTATTCTCTTTAGGTAATCTATTTAATTTCAGCTTATCTGAGTCTTTAGCCTTTAGTCCTAATTTGTTTTTGCTTTTTTAGGTTTTGCTTAATGCTTAATAGTCCTGAATTTTAAGCTCCAAGTTTTCAAATGTCCTTTAAGTCTCTATCTGAGTAAACTTTCTTAAATGCTTTTAGGTAATTTTCAACTTATTAGGTTTGCTTAAATCTACTCATAGGTGCTTATTAGGTCTTAGACTTTATATGTTTTCATTATTTAGCTTATTGCATATGCTTATTAGTCCTTAATCTTTAGCTCAAAGTTTGTTAAAATCCTTTTAAAGTGATGAGTTAGAGTTTGCTGTCTTAGTACCTTTTTTAGTTTTTATTTAAGCTTATTTTAGTCTCTTTGCTTATTAGTCAGGTAGATGAATAGGTTATCATGCTATTGCTCAGCATTTGCCTTTTTTGTGTCTTAAAATGGCAAACGGTTTAGCTTAAATATCTTCCTATTTAAGCATACTAATACTGCTGTCATCTTTAGCTAGTTAATCTAGCTTGTTAGTGAGTTTCCTAAAAAAGTCCTTTTATTAAAATTGCTTATTTTTTAGTTCTTTAGCTTATTCAAAAAGAAAAATATAAAAAAAAATTAATTTCAAAAAGGGAAGCCACAGGAGTCGAACCTGTGACCTCCCCCTTTCTTATAGCACGCCTTAACATACACACTCACTACCAACTGCCCTTGGGTCTTTTTCATAAACCTTTTGCAACATTTAATCTTTATTCTCTTTTTTATTATTATTTAACCCTTCTAGCTTATTATTTATTTTCCTTGCTTATTTATAACCCGTTTTAGCCAGTTTTACTTTTTCTTACATAATGTTTAGTGTTAAGTACTTTCAAGTAAATTTTTTTGAATTTTATAAAATAGTTTTTTAGCATTTTCTAGTCTATTTCTATATTAAAACTTTAAAAAACTGCTTTTAATTCATGGATAAATAAAATTCAAAATCAAAAAATATAATTCTTTTTTCTAAAAAATTATTTTGGGTTCATTCAGGATTATAAAAAATGAAAAAAATAGCATTTTTAGGGTTAAATCTTTTAATAATTTAGGTATTTAGACGCGTTTTAGATTCCCGTTAACGTTTTTAGTTTGAATCCGTAGTTGCCTTAATTGTTTACTTGCTTTTTCTTGCTTCCCTTTGCGTTTTTAGAATTAGAAATCAAAAACAAAAGTACTTGATATTCAGGCATCAAACAAAATACTTCCGTGAATTCAAATTCACTTCTCGTCGGGATACGACACTCGGATAAATACATTTGTTTTGTCACTCAGCAATTTCTATTAAAAGGAAACTCACATATTATAATTAATTTGAGATATTTAGGATATATATTTTATTATATATATACTATTTGGATCGAATCAAGTTTTTGGAGCCGCTGTCGGGGAAGAGGTGAACTAGATTCGCGAAGCATTCGCGAAGTGGAGTGCCTTGAGAACCTTACCCCGTAAGTTATCGTTATAGTTTTCTATTCTTTATAAAACCATAAAATAACAAAATATTTGTTTCAATTTAAATTATAAAATACCAAAAAAAATAAAAAAAACAACAAAATAAACCATTGTGTCACTATTGAGAAAACGTCTCACTTTAGAATACACAACTATAAGAGAGTTTAAGGAAGCTCGATCCAACGAACTTCGACCGAAAAGGAGAATGGGAATGTTTTTATAAACGCTTCGCGCTACCCCCCGCTCCCCGCTTCTTTTGTTGCGTTTATTCTAGAAAAATTACCGTACACTTGTTCGATATCGTTTACAACAATATTTCCATTCATTTTATTTTAGTGCATGAGTCACGGTCTCTCTACGACTTCAAATCTATTTCTCTGCTTCGATACCCCGAGAGTCTTATTTCGTACGAAGGAATTTAGGTGAACCGTCATATCTTTTTCACTCGAAAGAAGTTATGAGCATTCCTCATAATAACATGGGACCGCCTCCTACGGGGCCTCCTCCTCTACAAAATAATGGTCCACCTCCGGTGGTGAGACCTAACGGGCAAGCTCCCCGATCAATAGAGGAGTTGTGCCAACCGAGAGTCTCATAAAATGCGGACGGGGCGGACCAATAGCCTCGATTCCATTCAAGCAACGGATTTGGACTTGTCCCGACATCACATGATACACCAAGTCAAAATACTTTTCAATTTCACATGGTTACTGCGAAACGATGCCAATAAGACTAAGTTGATATATTTTTGGAAATTTAACTCAACATATGCAAACAAAATTGGGTCTCCGAAGACGCCTTCGTGTTATTCTCTTTTCCATAAGTTCCTGGACAGCAACATGCTATCGCATGGTATGATCGGCCATCCAAGGAATGCCAACCACTTCTTTCGACGATATCCCAATGAGGAAATTTCTCACAAAAATTTTCCCTCTTCCATGTTGACTAAGTTTAAGGAACGAATCAACGCAATTTGAGCAAAAACCGCCCAGAATCGTTATGTCGAGTGCATGGGATCCCTTATAAATTGTCCATTGATCGTTGTCCTAACCATAACAATGCTTTTAATTAACAAAAATTGATACTTTTATATAATGTTTGACATAGTCATCGGGACCAACCATCAAAGATGTAGCGGAGAACTTTTATTGCAAAAAACACCATAAGAATATTACAATTGATCGGAACAAGACTCATCCCACAATAATATGGGGACACTTCAGCAACTCGAGACGAGACGTCTAGAAATATCTCTTATACTACTTCTACCGAGAGTCCCGAAGTTGTTCGACAATTATAATTAATGAATAAGAATTATGTAGAAATGATGAGACAAATACAATCAGTCAAATATGTGAATCCAAAATGCGATACTTGTGGTGGTCCCCATTCTTTTACCGAGTGCCCAGCCGGTGATGGCTACACTCAAGTGGCCGCTTATGCTACTACGGGTAACTATAATTCGGGGGGTAATTCCTACCAACCGCAAGTGAACCGTAAATGCTTAGCTATCCGCTCAAATAATACCTCGAACCACCCCACCCCGGTATCAAATCAACCGAATGTGCAAATAATCAAAAACCGATACAATCCAAAAACAAAAATCAAGGTAATTTTTAAGCCCCGAATTTATCACGCTCCAAACAATCAAGGAAAGAGGGCAAAATTTCAAACAAGAAACAACAATATCAAGCTCCTTAATCTTCAAGCTCCAAAATTTTACTACGACATTCCAAGCTCAAGTTGGACCTTTAAAAGGAGTTAGAACAACTATCATGAAGAGTAATGAAGCTACGCCTTAAGAGCAATGCAAACTCAAATGACGAACATGAAAACGGAATTGCGAAATGAGTTCAAATCTACGATTGATGCAAGAACCAATAAGATAGAAAATCAAAACAATCAAATAATGAACATATAACAATATGCAAATGCAACATTCTCGGGTCGGGATCACTCTAGTAAATTGTTTTGCAAAACCCAGCAGTAAAACTCCGAGAGGTGATGTAATAAGCTATTACCACCCGAAAAGTGGTGTGTGCTTATGAATAGGACCCTCCTACAATTCCACCTACTGCCTTATACTCTCCCGAAGGAAGTGAGGCAACATGAAACCGAGGCGACAAAGGACAAGGTGAAAAATATAAGTTTAGGAAGTACCGCACACGTCCAACCTTTGGTTGTCCAAGACCCGATTCCGGAGCCCGAAGTTGCTCCGAAGCCTAAACCTAAACCGTCGACTACATTATCCTCGAGCTTAATGACAAAAACTCTGTGAAAAAGTCTAATAATCAAAGGTTGAAATTTCTTTCAATTTTCAAAGATTACACGTTCTATATTAAGCTTCGCAGTGCTCTTCTTCATATGCCGAAGTTTGCTTCTACATTCAGGGTCTTTTTAATAATCAAAGAGAAAAATGTTCGAATTAGCAATAACTTCTTAAATAAGAATTGTTCGGCGGTGCTCCTTAAGAAGTTGCCCAAAAACTTAGAGACCGACAAGTTTCTTATTCCGTGTGATTTTCCGGAGCTAGATGAATGCTTAGCCTTGGCCGAGTCTTGCGCTATCATTAATCTAATAGCCTCTATCCGTATGGAAAAACTTTCACTCCCGGAACTGAAATCACCTCGACTTAGACGCTGATAACTCGAGACTCGCAGACCGATCGACCGTTCACCCAAAAGGAGTTGCCAAAGATGTTTTTTTGAAAGTAGGAAAGTTTTATTTTCTGGCCGACTTTGTTGTAGTAGATTACGATGTTGATCCTCGGGTTCCCATCATTCTCGAAAGACCTTTCTTGAGGACAGAAAAAGCTTTAATCGATATACACGGTAAAGAAATGACTCTTCGAGTTAATGATGAGGCCATTACGTTTAAAATTGGACACACTTTGAGATACTCCCACAATTATTATGATGAAACGGTTCATCAAGTCAATGTCATTTATGTTGCTTGTGAGGAGTATGATCAAGAGGTGCTCAGATTTTTAGATAGTTCAACAAGTGGAAATCCCACTCCTTCGGATCCTATCATCATTTCTTTTTCCCCCCGTTCACTCCTTTTGAGGGAGGTGACTTCATTTTGGAAGAAATCGAATCTTCTCTTTCAAATGATTCAATTCCAACCTGGGATATATTGATGCCGACTTTGATCCGGAGGGAGACATTCGTCTACTTGAGAAATTGTTAAATGAAGACCCTTCTCCGACTCCCCCTCCGATGAAGAATGACGACCTTAAGCAAGTTGATGTTACTATGACAAAGCCTTCAACCGAAGAACCTCCGAAACTCAAGCTTAAGGATTTACCGTCTCATTTAGAATATGCATTTTTAGAAGGAACCGATAAATTACCCATTATAATTTCTAAAGAGTTAAAAGATGAAGAAAAAGCCGCCCTTAGTTAAGTTCTTAGTCACAAACGGTCATCGCATGGAAAAGATTTCGACAATAATAGGTATCGACCGCTAGTTTTAGTACTCACAAGATCTTAATGGAAGAACCGACTTCAACTGGCAGTTTCAACATCATAGAATGGTGAATTCCGAAAATTCATGAGGTTTCAAAAAGGAAATTTATCAAACTCCTTGATACCAGTGATTGATTTACCCCTTACTCTGATAGTCCGTGGGAGCCCGTTCATTTGTAGCCTAAGAGTGGTGCCGATGACCCGTAGTTAAAAACGATGATAAATAATTTAATAATACCCACTAGGTTAGTTACGGGATGGCGAGTTTGTATTGATTACCGAAAGCTTAATGATGCCACTCGTAAAGACCATTTCTCGTTTCCTTTTATGGACCAAATGCTAGAACGTTTAGCAGGGAATGAATACTATTGTTTTCAAGATGGATTTTCTGAATATTTTTAAATTCCTATTGACCCGCAAGACCAAGAGAAGACTACCTTTACTTTCTCTTATGGGACGTTTGCCTACCGACGTATGCCTTTTGGCTTATGTAATGCTCCAGTTATGTTTCAAAGGTGCATGATGGCCATTTTCCACGACATGATCGAGGAAACAATAGAAGTCTTCATGGACGATTTCTCGAGACTTTAGAGATTGCTTTTCTCTTCATGTCTCTCCCATTTAGACAAAATGCTAAAATGGTGCGAAGATACCAACTTAGTTCTAAATTGGGAGAAGTGTCATTTCATGGTTAAAGAGGGCATTGTCCTCGGCCATAAGATTTCAAAGTCCGGGATTGAGGTCGACAGAGCTAAAGTTGATGTTATAGCTAAACTCCCTCATCTGACTTCCGTCAAAGGTATTCGAAGTTTTTAAAAGGACAAACGTACGGTCTACCAGTCGATTTATTCAAGATTTTTCTAAAATCGCTCGACCAATGAACCCATCTTTAGAAACAAGAAAAGCCGCCGTTGTTTCTCAAATAATGTATTGAAGCGTTTCATATACTTGAAAAGAAGTTAACCGAAGCCCTGATTTTAGTTGCCCCCGATTGGGACCTACTATTTGAAATTAATGTGCACGCAGAGTGATTATTTGCGGTAGGTGCATGTCTGGGGCAACGAAATACCAAACAATTTCAGCTTACACTATGCACGTAAGACCATGACGGATGCTCAAGGCACATTAACACTACAACAGAAAAAGAGTTATAGCTGGGTGGGGGGGCTGGGGTCTGCTGGGCTCTGAGATGGCTGTGGCGCGATCTGGACTGGGTAGGGTTGTGTGGCGGTGGCTGGTGGCTGGGGAATGTGCGAATGCTGTGGGGGGAACTGGCTGGTACTGCGGGTGGACGGGGTTGCTGGGCTGTTGGTGGCGCTGGTGTAATGCTGCGCTGCTGGCTGGCTGGTGGTGGTGAGAGGTGGGTGGTGGGCTGGTGGGCTGATGTGAGGGTGGGGGAGCTGTGCTGGCTGCCTGGCAGAGGATGGGTATCTGAGCTGTGGGTTGGCTGGGCTGCTCTCTGAGACAACTTGGTGCTGTGCTGCTGTGGGCTTGTTGTGTTGTGACTGGGTGATGGGCTGCTAACTGCGGAGGGGGGGGCCTGGGGGGCTGGTGCTGTTGTCTGGAAGTGGGGGGGGTTGGGGGCTGGATTGGGGGATTGGAGCTGGGGGTAGGCTTTGGGTTTGACTGGTGGGGGTTGGGAGTTGGGTGGCTGGTGGTCGAGTGGAGGGGCATGCTTGAGCTGGGGCTTTCTGGGGAACTGGAGGAGGGGGTATGGTTGTGTTGAAGGAGGCTGTGCTTAGCTGGTGGGTCCTGGGGGGTGGGATGCGGTGGTGGGTTGGAGATTAGCTTTGGTTGATGGGGTGGGTGGGATGGATGTTGGCTGGGTTGAGGGCGGGTGCTGAATAGCTTAAGCAGTAGACTGGGCGTCTTGGGCATGGGGGTGGGCTGGGGGTTGCTATTGACTGAATGCTGCTGGGGTGGGGGGGGAGCTGTGGCTGGGATGCTGGGGGCTGGGCAGGGGTAGGGCTGCATGAGCCGGGCTGAGGGTGTTCTGGGGGCTGATGTGATCTGGATGGCCTGGTGGGAGGGGGTGGGGGCGGCTGGGGGTGGGGGGGCTGGGCGGTGGGCTAGCCTGGGTACTGGATTGGGCTGCTGTGGCGGCGGAGGTAGCTGGGAGCTTGGACTGGGAAGCGGTACATGCTGAGGGTGGAGAGCTGCTGCTGGGATGGGCTGGTGGGGTGCTGGGAGGAGGGGGGGGAAGCTGCTGTCTATCGCAGATCTGGACTGGCTGGGCTGCTTTGGGGCCCGGGGGCGCTCGCTCATGTGGGATGCTGTGTGTGTGTGTGAGCTTGCTGTGGTGAGAGGGGGGTGTGTTAGTGGCTGGGTGTGGTGCTGTTGACTGGGGTTCTGGTGGACTTGGCTGGAAGCTTGAGGTTGATGATTGATGCTGGGGGGTGCTGGCTGCTGGCAGGTGGGGGGGGGTGGGTAGTGGGAGGGGCTGAGCTGGGGTGTGAATGGCTCCTTGGGGCGGGTACTGGGGAGGGGGGTATGTGGACTGGGGTGACTTGGGGGTTGAGGCTGATCTGTCAGTATCAGGGGGGGGCCTTGGGTTTCTGTGATGTGGAGGGTCTGGCTGGAGGCTGGACTGGTGAGTGGATGGGGGGATGGGGCTGGTGTGAGGGGTGGGGGCTGGCTGGGGGGGAGCTGCAAATTCTGTTATTAAACGGGGCTGCTTGTGGAGGGCTCTGGGGCTGAGGGCTGATTGGTGCTGTTGGGATGGGCTGCTAGGAGGTGCTGGTGGAAGCTGAGGTGCTGGGGGCTGGATGGTTGGATGGAGGGAGCTGGATGAGGGGGGTGTGGGAGGGGGGGGGCTGGGGCTGAGGGGGAGGAGGTGGGTGGACAGGATGTGGTGTTGGGGCGGTTGCTGGGGGGTTGCTGGGGACTGGGGGTGTGTGTGGTGTGCTGCTGTGGGTGGGGGGGGATTGGCTGGTTGACTGGGTGGTGCTGCTGGGGGGGGTGGGTCCAGCTGTGTCTCTGGATGATTTCTGACTGTGTGTGAGAGGTAGAGGTTGGGGGTGGCGTTCGTAGGAGACGGCCTGGGGGGCTGGTGGAAGGGGGGGGTCTGAGCTGGTGGGTGTCTGGGTAGACTGGTGTGGTTCTGTGTGGCTGGAGGCATTCTGGGGATAGCTGGGCTGTTAGCGTTCTCTGGTGTCTGGCTACTGGCAGAGCTGTGAGCTGTAGGGATGAGCTGGGGGCTGGTGCTTGGCTGTGTGGGATGTTGGGGGGCCGAAGCTGTGGACTGGGTGTGGCGTCCTGTGTCTGTTGCGGGGGTCATTGGGCTGCGGGTAAGGGGGGCTGGGCTGGGGTTGTTGGATCTAGGGGTGTTTGGCTGGTGCTGGAGATCTGGGCTGGGGGCTGGTGTGCAGTGGGCTGGTTGGGATGTGGCTGTTCCTGGTTAGCTGTGCTTGTGGACTGATCTGGTCTGTGTGCCTGGGGGGCATGGGAAAGTGGACTGAGGTTGGAGCTGCTGGGGGATGCTGATGTCTGCTGCTGGGAAGGTTGGCTGGTGTGACTTGTATGGCTGGCCCTGGGGGCTGATGGTTCTGACATTGGGGTGCTGGGCTGTGAGATGGCGCTGGTGAAGTGGGCTGGGGGGCTGCTGCTGTGAGCTGGAGGGCTGAGTGGTGGGAAGGAGGGGGGGGGGGTATAGCTGGGTCTGGAGATGGCGGTTGGAGGCTGTGATAGCTGGGGGGAGGTGTGGCGTTGGGGATGGCTTTTGGGGACTTCTCATTATCTCGAACTTGGATTAGCAGGCTTTGAGTGGAGAGGGTGGAGATCTGTGGGGGGGGTGTCTGCAGTGGGCTGCTTTGTTCTGGCACGGGGGCCAGGGGGGCTGGTTGGCTGGGATGTGCTGACCAGGTTGGGTCTGGGGGGTGGCTGTGGATGACTGGCTGATGGGGTGGATGGCTGTGTCTGGGGTGGTTGGGAGGCTGTGGTTTCTGGATCTGCATTGTTGTGGGGCTGTGCTGTGGGGAAGCTGGGTGTATAGGCTGAGGTGCTGGAAGCTAGGGTGAGCTGCAGTGGGCTGCTTGTGAGGACTGGGCTGCTGAAACTGTGGAGGGCAGGCTCTGGCGTGGAGTAGCGTGCTGGGGTACCTGGGGTGTGGAGCAGGCAGAGCTGCATTGCTGGCTGCTGGCTGACTGCTGGAGCCTGCTTGTGAGGGGTTCTGGCTTATTGATAGGCTGGCGAAGGGAGACTGGGAGGGGGATGGGGTTGATGTGTCTGCTGTTGGCTGCTGGAGGTGGGGGCTGGTTGCTGGCTGGGAGGAGCTGTGACTGGCTGGGATGGGCTGGCTGGTGGGAGGGGGTGCCTGACTGGTGTGTGGGGCTGTGTGGCTTGTGGCTGGAGCTGCGGGTTGCTGGCCTGAGCTTGCACATCGCTGGCTCTGGCTGCGGGAGGGGCTGTGAGGGGGGTGGGGGGTCTGAGTTGGTGAAGGATGGCGGGGGCGGGGGAAGCTGTAGCTGCGGGGCTGGAGTGACTTGAGCCTGTGGGGGAGCCAGGGGTGTGGGAGGCTGCTGTGCTGATAAGCTGTGGTGGGAGGGGGGTGTGGGTGGGGGGGCTGACTGTGGACTTGGCTGCTGGGAGACTAGGCAGGGCTGGTAGATTACTGGTGTGTGAGACTGATAGCTGGCTTGGGCTGGGTGTGTGTGGGGATCTGAGTGCGATGTGTTGGGTGGGCTTGAGAGGTGTGGGGAGGCTGGACTAGTGGGAGGGCTGAGGAGTCTGCTGAGACTGGACTGCGACTGTGGACGGGGAGCTGGCCTGGGATGGTGTAGTCTTAAATCTGGGGCTTAGTTGATGCTGGGATGCCCCCCTGGCTGGCTGGCTGACTGGTTGTCTGTGGACTGGGGTTGCTTGGTTGGCGTCCTGGTTCCTGTTCTGGAAAGAGTGCTGTGGTCTGGCTGGGTGGCTGCTGGGGGGTGTTTGTTTGTGGTGCTGGCTGACTTGGGTGGTGCATGGGGGGTGTGGTATTTGTGGAGGGGGGGCCTGGGTGGCTTGGAGCTGAGTGGGGTGGGGGGTTGCTGTGGTGGGGGCTGGCTTGTGCTGGATCTGAACTGCTGGATGTGGGGGTGGCCTGTGTGGCTGAGCTTATCTGGGGGCTGTCATGGGGGGCTGCTGATGGTGGGAGCTGGTGGGGCTCTGAGGTTTGTTGAACTGGCTGTGGGTCTGGTGGGGGGGCTGACTGGGGATGGCTGTGGGGATGTCGATGCTGGCTGGGTGCTGGGGGGATCTGGTGGCTGGGCTTAGGGTTGAGGGCTGGTGGACTGGTTGGATGCTTGGGCCCTGGCTGGCGGGGGTGGGGAGTGTGGAGTAGGCTGGTAGTGTGTCTGGCTGTGCGTGGGGCTGTGTGGGGTAGCTGGTGTGTCTGGGGGTGGTGGGGGGTGCGGAGTTGGGGTGGTACTGGGTGGCTGGTTGACTGCGGGCTGTGCAGTTGACTGCCAGGGCTGAGGTGCTTAGAACTCGGGTGGTGTGGGGCGTGCTGGGGGCTGCTGACTCTGGGCTGGTAGCTGTGGTGCTGTGTGGACTGCTGCTGGTGGCTGGGAGAAGGTGGGGAATGCTGTGGGTTGTTCGTGTAGCTGCTGGCTGGCTGCTGGTGTGGCCCTCTGTCTGTATCTGGTGCTGGGGAGGGCTGACTGGCTGAGCTTTGGCTTGGCTGACTGGGGATGTGTGATGCTGGTGTGTCGTTAGTAATTTGCTATGCTCTTCCTGCTGGGGGGGCTCTGCTGGGCTGGTTGTGGGGTCTGGGGCTGGAGGGGGCATGTGTTGTTCTAGCTGAGCTGGCAGGTGATTATCTGGACCAGGATCTTGGAGGGCTGGGGTGTGGCTGGCTGCTGGGCAGGAGCTGGTGGGGCTGTGTGTTCTGCTGCTGGGAGTGTGGGGTGGTGAGCTAGTGGTGGGACTTTGGGGGGCTGGGGTTGGGGCTGAGTGTATGCGAAAGGAGTGGGTGGGATGTGTGGGGGGGGCGAGTTGGTGGGCTTGAGGTTTTGGGTTGCTGAGTGGGCTGCTGAGGTTGCTGGGGGTGGGTTACTGAGGGGGTGCTGCTGACTGTGGCTGTGGCATGGTGGTGGGACTGAGCGACACTGGTGATGATGACTGGTGATGGGGGCTGACTTGGAGCCTGCTGGTTACCTGCTGAACTGGTCGGGTGATGCTTGGAGCTGCTTGATATCTGTCGGGCTGAGGGGCTGGCTGCTGTGCTGGGTGTGGGAGTCTGGAGGCTGCGGCTTGTGTGGTGGTGCTGGGAGGGGCTGATGCTGATTGGCTGAAGTGGGGCTGCTGTTGGCTGGTGGGCTGATCAGGCTGGGGGAGAAGGCTGGTGGGTTGGCTGTCTGGGACTGTGATGTGGGGTCTGTGTAGCTGCTGCACTGCTGGGGGATGGGGGGGTAAGGCAGCTGGCTGGGACTGGGGGCGTGGCTGGGTTGGCTGGGGTTGATGCTGTGGGGCCTGGTGCTGAGCGGTGGCTGCTGAGGGGGGGGGGGGTGAGTGAGCTGATCTGCTTGATTTTATCTGCTGGCTGCTGGGCTTGTGGGCGGACTGCTTTGGTTGGGCAGGAGGTTGATAGGGTGGCCTGTGATTAATGTGGGGATTAGCTTCTGGGGGGTGCTGAGCTGTGGCTGGGCAGGTTCTGGATGGGGGGCTGGAGCGGTGACGGAGAGCTGGGGACTTGTGTTTATATGGGTTCTGGTGCTGGCTGCTTTTCTTGGGTGGGGCTTGAGGCTCTGGCTCTGATGCAGGGTTGCTGCTAGGACTGGGTATGGTCTGGGGTCTGCTGGGGCAGTTTGGCTGGGGTTGTGGAGAGAGCTGTAACCTGGTGCACGTGAAGCTGAGGGTGGCTGCTGGGAGCTTGTACTGGCTCTGGTGTGCTGATGTTCTGGGCTGTGTGTGTGCTGGTGAGAGGGGGTTGCTGGTGTCAGATGCTGTTGGAAAGTTGGCTGTGAGTAAGTGAGGTAAACTGCTGGCTGGGTGAAACTGATGATCTGGTTCTTGGCACTGGTGCTGAGGCGGGTAGAGCTGGTGGGGAGGCAGGGGGGGGGGGTTGTGGGAGCTGGGGAATGTGAGTTGACTGAGCTGATGTGGTGGGTGGTGGTGGTGCTGGTCTTGGGAAGTCTGTTTAGCTGTGCTGTTGCCAGTTCGAGACTTCTGAATGGGCTGTGTGTGAGGAGCTGGGGTGATGAATCTTGGGGTGGTGATGCGATGCCTGGTTGGCTGAGAGCTGAGGGGTCTGCTTAGGTGGGAATTGTGGTGATGTTGGGGGGCTGCGGCCTGGGTGGGAGCTGGGAGTTTTTGGCTTTGACTGGCTGACCTGTGGCTGGTGAAGGGTCTGAGGGTTGTGCTGGGGGCTGCTGTTGGGTGTGCTTGGCTGACCAGGGGGGACTGATACTGAAACTTTGGGTGGTCTGGGCTGGGTGGGGTGGGGCTGGCTGGGGGCTGTGGCTGGTTGTCTGTTGATTTTGAGTGGGTCTGTAGCTTTGCTGGGGGTGGGCACGTAGCTGGGCTGGCTGGGAGGCTGCTGGCTGTTTAGGGGGGGTTGGGGGGGGTATAATTGACTGTTGTCTTTTCTGAGGGATGATGGTGGAGCTGACTGCTGTGGGGGGCGATCTGCTGGGATTGGGCCTGACTGGTGGCTAGGCTGGGTGCTGTGTGGCTTACCTGGTGGCTGGGAGGAAGTGCTGGTGTACCTGTAGCTGCTGGTGGGGTTCTGCTGGTGGCTGTGGCTGGTAGAGGCCCAGGGTCATGTGCTGGCTGTGTGCGGGGTGGCTGGGGCTGGTGTGGTCTGGGCTGCAGAGAGTGTTTAAGAATTCGCGTGTTCTCTGTTCTTTCTGGCGAGTGCTTGGCTGGGGCTGGCTGCGGGATTGGGGGGATGGTGGACTGGCTGGTCCTGCTGGGGGAATTGAGCTGTTGGTGCTGCTGACTGGCAGGTATGAGTCGCTTCTGGGTGTCTGACTCTTGGGATCTGTGAGTGGTTTAGCTGAGGGGGGGAGGGGGGATATGCTGCTGATGTTTGGCGGTGGTAAAATGGGTAGTGTGGTTGCTGTGTGGAGTGGGGGCTGGAAGCTGAGGGTGGGAGGTGCTCTCCACAGGTGTGCTGGAGGGGACTTGGAGAGGGGGCGGTTTTTGACTTAGTTGGGACTTGAGCTTTTGGGGTGTCGAGTGGGTTGGGGTGCTGGGGTGGGTTTGCTGAAATGGGGTTCTTGGGGCCTGGGCATGGGCAGGTTGGATTGGCTGGGGAAGGTGTACTGTGGACTGCTGCTGTGGGCGTTGGCTTTGGTGGGCTGTAGCTGGTGGCCGGGCTGGGGTGCTGAGTGTGGTGCTGCTGCTGGGGGATGGGCTGCCTGGAGTGGCGCTGAGTGGATGGAGAAGGGAGTTAGCGTGTGCAGCCTGGCTTGCTGACTGGATGCGGGGCTTGAGTGTTGGGGGGGCTGCTGGGCGTGGTGTGCCTGTTATGGTAGACTGTGGGTGGGAATGGGGCTGTGTGGAATGTTGGGGATTGTAGCTGGCGTGGTGTGGATGCTGGACTGCTGGGTGTGTGCAGTGGAACTGGCTGTGAGCTGGTGAGCTGCTGAGGCTGGGTGCTGAGCACGGTGAGAGCTGGAAGGCTAGGGGTTGGCTGCTGGTGGTGGGCAGTGGGACTGGCTGTTTGGGGACTGGGGCTAGGTGGGCTTGGGATAGCTGCTGCTGGAGGGCTGGCTGGTGTCTTGAAATGGGGCTGACTGTGGGAGAGGGAGCAGGGCTTGATGATAGCTTGGCTGGGCTGACTGGCTGCTGTTGTGCTGAGCTGGGTGGAGTGTGTGGTGCTGCTAGGGGGCGGGGACTGGGTGCTGGAATGTATGTGGTGTAACTGTGAGGTGTTGGGGGTTTGGTTGAGCTGGAGGACGGGGGGGGACTGTTGAGTTGAGGGACTGGCTGGGTCTTTGGGGTTGGGAAGAGGAGGGCTGGTGGGAGGCTGATCTGCTGGCTGGGTGGATGGTGGGTGCGGTGGGGCCTGGGGTGAACTGAAAGGGTGGTGGACTGAGTTGGATCTGCTGGTCTTATGTTGGATGTGCTGAGTGGGCTGCCTGTGTGACTGGGGCTGAGGGCCTGGATGCTTTGGCTGCGCACTGGTTACAGAGAGCTGGTGGGTGGACTGAGTGTGGGGGGGGGGGGGTTGGGTGTCTGCTGTGATAGCTGGAGTCGATCGGTGACTTGGGTGGGACTGGGGGGGGAGGACTAGCTGGCTGGGGTGGTGATGAGCTGGGGGGGTGGGTGTAGAGTGCTGGCTGGTGGGGCTGGAGCGGGGGGTGCTTGAGGTGTAGGAGGGTGGGCTGGGGGGGGCTGGGCTTGGCTGGACTGGGAGTGAGCTCTGGGGGGGGGGCTGGCTGGCTGTGGGCTGGTTTGGTTGGAATGCTGGGGGACTTGATCATGCGGGTCTGGGGAGAGATATGGATGGGGGAGCCGTGCGAGCTTGAGATGAGTTGGGCTGGTTTGTACTGTGGTTGAGGGATGGGGTGGGTAGGCTGGGTGGAGTGGTGGGTGCTGATGACTCACTGCTGGTAGGGGGTGAGATTCCTGGGCTGTGGATGACTGTTGGGTTTTTTTTTTTTGGTGGCTGGGGGTTGCTGCAGTGGTAACTGGGAATGGAGAGAGTCTAGGAGGGTGTTGGAGGGCTGCTGGTTGAGCCTGGGCTGAGTGCTGTGTGCTGTGCGTTCTGGAGAGGATTTGGGGGGACTGTTTGCCTGCTTGTTGGGGTTGGTGGGGGGGCTGGTTTGGCTGCCCTCGGATGTGTGGCAGGTGTGTGAAGTGGATCTGGTCTGGGAGAGAAGTAGCTTCTGCTGGTGTGTGTGTGAAGGTGGGGGGGGTGGCTGGGCTGGAGGCTGCTGCTGGGTACTGGGTGTGATGGATGAGCTGAGGGACTGGGTGGCTGTGGGGGTAGGACTGCGTTCTTGGGGACAACGGGGTGGCGACTGGTTGGATGCATGGTGGCTGGGAGGAGGAGCGGTCTGTGTGTAGCTGAGTTGGAGGGAGGACTGGGAGGGGCTGGGGATTGCGGGGGGGGGGGGGTCTGTGGGAGGGGTGGTGAGCTGCTGTCTGTGGGAGGGGGCGCTGGGCTTGAGTTCGGGGAGCGTCTGGAGGTGTGGGTCTGGGGCTGGGGAGAGGTGGCGACTGGCTGGCTGGCTGGCTGGGGTGGCGTGGGGGGTGGACTGGACTGAGATTAGGAACTTGAACTGGGCTGACTGCTTCTGGGTGAGACAGCTGATTCTGCTGTTAGCTGCTGCTTAGGTCTGCGACTGCTGCAGGGATGGTTGCTGGCTGGGTGGCTGGATGCGGAGAGGGAGAGGTGTCGGAGTGGCTGAGAGATGGGGATGAGCTGTGCTGTGGAGACTGGGTGGGCTGGGGGGGTCTGGCTGTGGGTGTACTGAGTTGGCGTGTGTTGCTGGTGGGGGGGTGAGGTGGAGTGCTGGGGTGGGTGCTAAATGTCTGGTTGGATGGGAGGGCTGAAGCTGGGCGATGGGGGTGCGTGGTGTTGGCTGGGGGCTGGGGCTGGGGAGGGGGGGGGGAGGGAGGGGGTGGGTACTGGGTGAGAGTCTGCCTGGGACTGTGAAGCTTGGGGGGGGGCTGTCTGGGTATGGTCTGACTGTGGAGTTTAGAGCTGGTGGGAACTGCTTTGGGGTGGCTGCCTGCTTAAAGACTGATGCTGGGGTGCTGGCTTGTGTGGAGCTGTTGGCGCATTGAGCTGCTGGGGGGTTGATCTGGTGCTGCTGGCTGGGGAGGGCATGTGATGAGGGCTGATAGGGTAACTGGGCGTTGGGCTGGATCTTGTGTCTTGACGACTGTTGTGGATGTGGACAGGGGGACTGCGGACTGTCTGAGAATGGCTGGCTGGGCTGGGGATCTGGGGATGATGCAGTGCTGTAGGGGGCTGCTGACTGGCTGGGCATTGTGGCTGGAGGGAGGCTCTGTGGGGGCTGTGGAAGCTGCTTGGGGACTGTGCTTGCTTGGAATGTCGTGGCTGGATTGTCGGGCCCTGCTGCTTTTGTCTGGGGGCTTGGGGGAGGTGAGTCCTGCTATGGCTGCTATGTCTGTGGATGCTTGTGGGGGAGAGAGATTTTGGGGCTGCTCAGGTCGTGCTCTGGGGAGGGCTGCTGATCTGGACGTGTGGTCTGCTTGGACTGGGGGCTGTGCTGGGAGGGATTGGTAAAGGACTGTGTCGTGGTGGCTGGGGCTAAGCTGTGGGGAGGGCTGTTGTGGGCTTAAGGAACTGGAAGAGGCTGGGCTGTATGGCTGGCTGCTGCTGGCTGGGGAGGCTGTGTGGGCTGCTGGACTGTGATATGGGTGTCTGTGTCTGGCCTGTGTTTGTGGGTTATGGCAGGGGAGCTTTTCATGCTGAGGAAATGCTGGGGCCTGGTTTGGGTGTGTAAGGGGACTGCTGTTAAGGGCTATTGACGCTGAGTGAAGGGTGCTGGGACTTCTGGCTGTGTGGTGAGATGGCTGCTGGCTGCAGAGCTTGCTTGTGTTGGCAGAGGTTTGCTGGGCTGGGCTGAGCTGGTGGCTGTGCTGGTTGGGACTGGCTGCAGTTGGGGGATAGGCGGGGAGAGCTGGTCCGCTAGGACTGTGTGGATGGTGGTATGGTGGGGGTGTGTGGGGATTCTGAGTCTGACTGATAGGGGCATGGGCTGGTTTGCCTGTTCGTGGGGGCTGTGGGTTCTGGGTCTGTTGTGGGGGTGACTACTGATGGTGATTGGTATGGGAATGTGCTGCTGAGTTCAGGTGAGTGGCTGAGTGGGGCTAAGGCCGTGTGAAATACTGGGTGGGAGGGGGCTGGGGGTCAAGGCTGGTGCTGAATGGCTGGCTGGGTGCTGGACCGGGCTTCTGGGGTGACTGGCTGTGCTGGGAGTGCTGTATATGGGGGATGGTGCTGGTTGTGGGGTGATTAGCTGCTGGGGGAGCTGATGGTGGGACTGGGGTTTTTGGTGGTCTTATGGGTGGGCTGGGCTGAGGAGGGTCTGGGCGGGGGGGGTTGGCTGGCCTGGATAGCTGGTGGACTGGTGGCTGGGGCTGCTGTGGAACTGGGCTGGTTGGGGGGGGGTGTCTGAGCTGGGTTGGGCCTGACTGAAGGGGGTTGTGGGGTCATGATTTAGTGAGTGGGGGGAGGTGGGAGCTGTTGGTTGCTGCTGAGGTAGATGGAGGGAGGTGTTGCGCGCGCTAGCAGGTGACGACTGGGAGCTGGTCTGAGGGCTTCTGGCTGGATTGGTCTGCTTTTGTTACTGAATGTGTGCTGCTGTGGCTGTGAGATGGCTGCTGACTGGGCAGTGCTGGGTAGTGTGAGTGGGGGGTTGATGCTAGAGGAAGTTTAGCTGGGGGGGATGGGTGTAGTGCTGGGGGCTGACTGACTCTGTGCTGGATCTGGAGGTAGGGAGGGCTGATCTGCTATTAGCCGTGTGAGCTTTCAGTTCCGTGTCGCCTGAGGGGGTGGGCTGAGGCTGCTTGGGCTGTCTGGAGCTGTGGGGTGCTGACTGCGGACAGGGCTGGGGGCTGTCTGCGGGTCTGCTTGCTGAAGCTAGTTGAGAGAAAGGGGGTCTTGAGTGTGGTGTGGGCATGGCTGAGGTTGGCTGAAGGGGGGCGGTTCCTAGGCGCGGGTGGTTGATGGACTGGGAAGTGTGGAGGGTTGTGGCTGGATCAGACCTGGCAGGTGTGGAGCGATGGTGACTGGAGCTGGGGAGCTGGTGGTCCTGTGGCTGGGCCTGCTGTGTGGCTAGTTCTGGGTGGTGGCTGGTTGAAGGCTGAGAGCTAGGGGTGAGCAGGTCTGCTATGTGCTGTCTGGGGAGTGGGTTGGTCCGCGCTGTGGGGTCAGACTGCTGTTGACTGTTGGTGTGAAGGAGGTGGTGCTGGGTACAGGGGGGGCTGTCTGAAGGGCAGACTGGCAGCTGGTGTTGGAATGTGCCTGGTATCTTGTCGTCCGGGCTGGGCCGATGCTGGCTGGCTGCTGTGCTGGCTGTATGCTGATCCTGGGATTCATTTGATCTGCTGCTGGGAGTGTGGAAGGGGTGTCGCGTTCTGGCTTGTGGCGGACTGGGGTGTGAGTTGAGCTGGAGGGTGGCTGGGGGGTTTGGGTGGGCTGTTGGTAGCTGGTTGGGAGCTGAGCGGTGGTGAGATGGAGGGAAGACTTGTGGCTGATGTGCTGATGATGCAGCTGGTAGACTGGTCTGGGCTGCTGGCAGTGGGGTGTTGGGGTGGATAGTGGAATATCTGCTGTGTGCTGTGGCAGAAGTGGGAGGGGGCTTGTAGCTGGGTGTATGGGGTCTAGCTGGGCTGCTTTGCTGCTGCTTTAGTTTGCTGGTGAGGGACTTGGACTGGTGTAGCTGGTGCGTGAGGGTCTTCTGGGTGCTGTCGGGTGGCGGCAGGGGGGGGGAGGTGGGTGGGGACTGGAAGGCTGGTGAGTGTGCTGTTGGCTGGGGCTTGTGTATGGGGGATGGGCTATGGTGGCTATGGCTGTGATGAGGTGAGGTTGGGCTTGCTGCTGATGAGTTAATTAGCTTGCGAGGCGGCGGCTGATGAGGCTTGATGCTGGGCTGTGGGCTGAGCTGGCGTGAGGACTAGTGGAGGAGAGGGGGTGGTGGGGGGGGGGGGTACTGTGGTGGATCTAGGACTGGCTGGGGTGTCGACGAGGAATCTGGTAGGGAGCTGTCATGCTGGTCTGTGGGCTGCCTGGTACTGGTGGCTGAGGTGGGGGGCTGTGGGTGCGACTGGGGTGGGGGTACAGTCTTAGATGGTGAGGGATCTGTTCTGCATCTGAGTGCGCGCGGGGCTGACTGTTTGTGGGTGCCGCTGGCTGTTTGTGGGTGTGGTACTGGTCTTGGAGGAGCTTCTGCTTATGCAGTTCTGGAGATGCTTGATGTGGTAACTTTGAATACAGGCGTGACTGCTTATCTGGGGTGGGGGTCTGGAATGTTCACGTGCGGCGTGGGGTGGTCTGCTGTGGTGTTGCTGTAATTTGCTGTGGCTGCTGGACTGTGTGTGGAGGCTAAGCTGAGGTGCTGAGCTGGTGGTAGGGGGACTGACTGGCTGGGAGCATAGGTGTTCTGGCTGTATGTGCTGTGCTGGTCTGGGTCTTGGTTGGTGGGGATTTGTTCTGAGGGGAGCGCTCTGCTGAGTGCTTGAACCTGTTTCGAGAAGGTGGAAACTGGCTGACTGGGTGGGGGCTGGCTGGGGCTGTGTGGGTGTTGTTGCTGCTGGCTGTGTTGGGCTGGGTTTTGGGGGTGGGGCTGGGTGGGCTGGCTGGATGCTTGTGGGGAGCTGGGTGTCTGTGTGAGCTGGTGCTTTGGTGGTTGAGCTGTGCTTGGCTGGGGTGGGGGGCAGGTTGAGGCTTGTTGATGAGGTGTTTGTGGGGATGTTGTTCATATGCTCGTGCTGGGGGCTGGGCTGACTGCTGTTTGCTGGAGGTAGGGGGTGGTACTGCATAGCTGGGGGGTACTGATGGAGCTGATGGGCGGGGTGGTCTGACTGGTTCCTGGGTCCAGCGGGAGCTGGACTGGGGTGGGTTATCTGAATTGGGGGGAGGGCTGGCCGAGGAGAGGAGGTTACTCAGGGGTGGTGACTGTGGCTTGCTAATGTGGAAGTGTGTAGCTGTGTAGCCTGTCTGTGGGAGACGGTGGCCCATGTTGGCTGCTGGCTGGTGGGGTGTAGGTGGCTGACTTGGAGATGGTGGAGACTGGGGGTAGCTAGCTGGGCCCCCCTTTTCTTTTTTTTTGGGGGCCCTTTTGCTTCTGCTGCTGATGTGCTGTGGGAGTGTGGGTAGTAGGGGTGACAGTAGTTAGCTGGGTCTTGTGGGGGAGCTGGGATTGAGGAGGCTGGCTGGGCTGTGCTGGCTGTATGGGAGGAACTGTTGCCGTTGATGGGCTGCGAGTGGTTGTGTGGGGGGTAGCCTGGGGGCTTCTGGCTGTCTTGGCTGACTAGGGGGGGTCAGGTAGGCAGTCTGCTGGACGGAGAGGCTGGATGGGGAACTGCTGGCTGGTTGCAGTCGGTAGGGCTGGTTGAGTGCTGGATGTGATTTGTGTGCTGAGAGCTCTTGGGGGGGGAGCTTAGCTGTGGCTTTTAGCAGAGGGCTGGAGTTTGGCTGGGGGGGGCTGGGTTGCGAGTAGGGCCTGTGTGTGGTGTAAGTGCTGGCTGAAACATTTACTGAGAGAGGAGCTGTGCTTGTGGCTCTGTGGCTGAGAACGTGGTGTGTGGTGGCTTGGGGGGCTGTCTGGCTGCTTGTGGCGGCTGGGGGGTCTGGGGTGAGTGGTACTGTGGCCTGGGCTTATGGCTGGGGGGTTGAGGGATGGGCTGGGGTAGGTGGGCTGTGGAGCTGGCTGCTGCTGATGGGGGTGCAGCTTGGGCAGGGAGGCTGGTGTTTGGCTGGGATCTGGTGATTGGAGCTGTGGTGATAGCTGGATGCGGGGTGCTGTGGCACTGGGGGGCTGGAATGTGCTTGGCTGTGGGTGGTGTCTGGAGGGACTGTTCGGTGGGAAGCTGGTAGCTGTGGGTGTGTAGGCGGCGTGTCATGGACTGCTGGTGTGTTTTGCTTGGAGCTTTTATACTTTTTCGATAGAATACTGTGGCTGGCTGTGGGGATGGGTCGTTTTCTGTCTTTTTGAGGTAATCCATGGTGGAGGGGGGGGGGAAACTGTCCCAGCTGGACTGGGCTGGTGCTGTGGTCGTTCACACAAATTGATGTTGACACCATAAGGGGGTATTATGTGTATAATTATATATATAGTAAGATATTATATATATATATATATGTTAGTCTTCCCACCTACCTAACGTTGCCCATGTTCTCCCTCGTGTAGATAATGCCGCCAAGGATGAGGACACAAAGTGTTGGCGGCCTCTTGCCGAATCACGAGGAGGGGGAACGAGTGAACGGGTTGGTAGAGGTGGGAGGGGTAGAAGACCTAGGAGAGGTAATGATGAGCATGTTAACGAATTGAATGGTCAAGAAAATGACCAGGGGATGGAAGCTAATGGAAATATAGAGGGAGTCAATGGGGGTGTAGGAGGAGCACCCTACTTCTTGACAGTCATTGCCCAACAATTGCATAACCTCTTACCCGTCATTTTAGCTCAGGATGGTAACCAAGGAAATGTTGGAAATCAGAATGGTAATGTGGTTAATGAGAACGTTCAGGAGAATGTTAGGAATGTGTTAGTGAATGGAAACCAGGTAGGTTGTTCATATAAGGATTTCTTAGCTTGTAACCCTAAGGAATATGATGGTAAGGGAGGTGTTGTAGTTCTTACCCGATGGATTAAGAAAATAGAGTCCGTGCAAGATATGAGTGGTTGTAGTATTAACCAAAAGGTGAAATACATTGCTGGTTCACTTGTGGGTAAGGCTTTAACGTGGTGGAACTCTCAGATCCGCACGCTAAGCCGGGAAGTTGCTGTTAGTATGTCATGGAATGACTTTAAGTGTATGATGATATAAGAGTTTTGTCCTAGTCATGAGATGCAAAAAGTTGGAAATCTGAGTTATGAATCACGCCATGGCCAGGCTGGCTATGCTGCGTATACTTGATAGGTTTCATGAGTTGCTAGTTAGTTCTACATTTGTAACTCCAGAGAGTATGATGATTGTAGAGGTATGTGTATGGCCTTGCTCCATAAATCCGTGGGATGGTGGCAACAACGGAGCCAAAGACTATACAAAAGGCAGTACAGATTTCTGGTGCACTGACTGATGAGGCTGTGAGAAATGTATCAATTAAGAAGCTCGAGAAAAGAGGGAATGTGGGAGAACCTAGCAAGGATAACAATGGTAGGGATGATAATATGAGGACTAAGACTGGGGATGCTTTTGCTACTACTGTAACCATATAGGAAGAGAGAATATGGGTACTTGGCCCAAGTGTACCACCTGCAACTCCTGCTATGTACCCAGAGGGCCGTGTCGCATATGCTTCAACTGTAACCGCCCTGGTCATTTGGCAAGGGATTATAGAGGTGTGTCGTGGAATATGAATCCCTTATCGTATGTGCTTAAAAATCACATTACCTTTTACCTAAAAACGAGCTAAAAAGACCAATAACGACCAACAAATACTGAAAAATGCATTTTATACGTTTTATGTGAATGGTGGTCTTGCAGGTAACAGCTATTGCACAAAAAGACAAAAATAAAGCGAAACAGACAAAACTGAGCACGGGAATGGAAAGAGTACGAGAAATCGAAGCCGAAAACGAATTTATCTTAAGTCTTAACCAAATCCAATCTCGTTAATCCTTTAACCCTAAAATACCCTAAAAACTGTTACAAAGTTAGTCCTTGGGGACTAAGACCATCAGTCTTAACCAATTACACCATTAGTCCTTAACATAACTTTCGTTAAATCCATTAAACCTATAATCCTTATCCTAGCCTAAAACCATTAACCAAGCCCAACACCAAAACCCGGTCAAAGGAGTCCACCTTATAACTCCCTGGTCAAATATTACTGTTTATCATTCACCTTGTTTCCTCTATTTTCACTTTCACCACAGGCAGGGTAATTCAATCCACACACACACATCAAAGTCCTTCTAGAAGAATGCCCTAACACCTCTAACACTCTCAATTAGCCACGCTGGCAATCCCTAGCAAATTGTTTGGCTATTGTGACGTGCACATGATCCAACGGCTTAAAAGATAAGGATTTTAAGGTGGTTTAATTGAAGGGCTTGGATTGATTTATCAGGAGTGTCTAAAGTCCTAGAAGGTTCTCCTCTCCCTAAAAAAGGAGACCGCCACACACAGATTGAGGGATGTAGGATTTAGCTTAGAGTAGTAGTAATTTTAAGCTTATTGTTATCATTTTAGCTTTATTTTATAATTCCTTTTTAAAAGCTTGTACTCACTTTTGAATATCAATAAAATTATGTTTAGTTTAATTCAAGTTCTATTCATGTTTTTACTTATTGCTCTTATAGTTTGAATAAGCTCAAATTTAATCTAATAAGCTCTATAAGCTCTCAAATACTACTTAAGCTAGCTTATACTTAGTTAAGCCTTCAAAAGCTTGAACTGAGTATTAATATTTTATCTCAAAGCTCTCTCCCTTAAATTACCTAAGCTTATTGGATGATAAGCCAAACTTGGATGGGCTTATGGACACCACCAGCTTATCTTAAATAAGCTGGAGCTTTTTGAGCATTTGATCCCTGTTTGAGCAAGGGAAAGTTTGAGTTCTACTTTCTATTTCATATTTTAGCTTAAATTTATACATTATCTTATTTTCTGCTTAATAGTTGCTTAATTGTGCTTATATCTGTTTGTTTATGGCTTATTTTGCCTTAAAATTTAGCTTATTGAATCTAGTTTATCAAGCTTTCTTTTACATCTGTCTTAATCCTTATATTAATTTTATAGGCAAAACAGTGAAAAACCAAAATATGCTTTTAAATCTAGCTTATAAATAAGTCTTAATTGTGTTTGGTAATGTTGAATATTAGCTTATTAAACTTATTTCATATCTTTTTTTTAATAGATAGATAACTATTTTCAACCTACATTAGTTAAAAAATGCAAAAAAGATGTTTTAAAAGGGTGTTTGGCACTAGCAGTACTAACATAAGTTAGTACTGCTTGGTCTCTTTTGTTACTTGAAGAAGTTTTATCAAGCTTAATCTGAGTCTTAAAGTCAGTTTCAATTGGTTTTTAAAGTTTAAATATCAAGTTTTAGGTTCATAGGATCCATGGTTTGAATCTGTGGTCAATTAGTTTGGTAACCAAGCTTATTTGTTAAGATATTGATTATGTGCTTGTTAGTGTCAATTTTATGCTTGTTATGAGTCACTTATGCAGTAGTTTAGATTTGGTTAAGAAGGAAATGGTTATTTGTATTTGAGTCATAATCTGTCATAGTTATCAAGTAGATTTTCAAATTTTAAAAAAAAGTCAGATTTTATCAGTAAATTTAGATTAGATTGAGTTTGTCTTAGGGTCTGAATTTGTTACCATAAGTTCTTTGGATATCAAGATTCATCCGTTTTTAGCTTTTGAGTTTTTACATTAGCTTTTAGTAGCTTATATATAGGGCTGCATATAGTACTTTTCAAACTTCAAAAATCCAAAAAAATAGTTTAGATAAACTGTCAATTTTTGAGTCCTATTTCTAGCTTATTTTCTAAACAAAACTTCTTAATTTTAGTTTTTATGTGTTAATTAGAAGTCAAACTTAATCTGTTTTTTATGTTTTAAGGTCTAGCTTATTAGTTTAGTAGCTTAAAAAGTAGCTTAAAAGTGCATTCTTGGCTGTTTTGATTGCAGTTTTAAGAAAAAATCTAAAATTGGTTCTGAGTCTTATGGCTTGTTTGGAATTGCTTATTCTGGGTTTACTTTGCTTATTAAGTTTTGATTAAAAAGGACTTTATAGCTTATTTAGACTAAGTTGAGCTTATAGAAGCATATTTGTAAAAACAGTTAAGTAAGTTTAAGCTTTTAAGACTTTATAAGCATTCTGTCACTTTATCTAGCTTTTCCTACTTATTATTGGTTTCAGCAAAAATCAATATTGTTAAAAGTGCTTTATTTAGTGGGTAGAAGCTTTTACAAAAAGAAAAATTTTAAAAATGTTTATTTATTTCAAAAGGTCCCAAGGACGAACCTGTGACCTCTTTTTTATAAACGCCAACACCTCAACACACACACTCATTACCATCTCGCCCTTGAGACTTTTTCATTAAAGTCTCAACACATTAAATATTTAAGAGTCTTTTTCTAGTTTTGCTATTTCGGGCTTATTAGCGTATTTACTACTTATTAGTTCAGCTGATTTTTAAATTCTTAATTTTTTTTAGATTCTTCATAGTTTAGAGCATTTTCATAATTTTTCTAGATTTTTTAGAATTAGTTTAGTATTTTTAATCAATTTTCTAGATTAAAATAGTTTTTAATTCATAATAAATAAAATAAAAATAAAAAATATATATTTCTTTGTTCTAAAATTATTTTTAATCATTAGGATTTATAAAAAATAAAAAAATAGTTCTAAGGTTAAATTTTAATAGTTTAGGTATTAAGTCGCGTTTTTTTAGATTCCCGTTATCGTTTTTGTGCTTTAATCTTAATTGCTTTCATTTTTAGCTTGCTTTTATTTGTTTTTGCATGTTAGTTGTAGAAATAGAATCCAAAATCAAAAACCTTGAAATCATTCAAAGCATGTGATCACGAACTTAACCGATTCTCAATTCAAACTTCGTCGGATTCACCTTGGAAGGTTTGAGATTTTAACTTTGGATAAAAGTAATCTTCTTAAATCCTTACGGAATACTTATTACTATACTATTATTGATATTATCCTTATATACGTATTTGGAGATCGACCAATTTTTGGCGCCGTTGCCAGGAAGTGTGTATCGAATATCACGTTGAAGCCTGAAGATTAGTGTTTCGAAAACCCTTCCTTGTGAAGTTATCATTTTATTTTCTTTTATATAAAACTTTAAAAAAACAAAAATATTTTGTTTTTCTCGATTTATTTTCATAGATTTATTAGAAAAATAAAAAATACTTTTCCTAAAGTATTTCAAAAACCAAAAAAAATGTAAAATAACAAAAACAACCGTTGTGTCACTTGTGAAATCAGCTCACTTTTAGATTACAAACTTTAAGAGAGATTTAATGAGGTTGATCCTACGAACTTCGACCCGAAAGGAGAAGGTTTTTAAAACACTTCGCGCTTACCCGCTCCTCCGCTTCTTTGTGCGTTTTCTAACGAGCTTCCTTACAGTTGTTTGATTATCGGTTACAAAAATATTTTTCTTATTTTTTCTTAGTGTATGCAAACTCGCTCTTCTTCGAAATTCGTTGGTGAACCTTCTACGAATCCGAAACGTCGTAATCGTAGACGTTCAAAACAAAGAGTCGAACCGTTCGCTCTTGAAGAGACTCCCGTAGTTACGATGGCCGATCAACGTACTATGGCGGAATTACTCCGTGCACCCACCGAGGGTTATGCGGAGGCAATCGTAGTACCACCCATTCCCGCTGAGCATTTCGAGCTCAAGCATAGTCTAATCAATCTTGTAACTTCAAAACAATTCTTTGGTTTTGAGAAAGAAGATCCTCATGCTCATATTCGATATTTTAACAAGATTACTTCTACGTTGAAGTACAAAGATGTGCCCGAGACATCGATTAAGCTTATGCTTTTTCCATTTTCTATCGATGGTCCAGCCCGGATTTGGCTCGACAAAGAACCTTCTCGTTCTATTCTCACTTGGGACGATCTTGTGTCCAAGTTTATTAACCATTTCTTTCCTCCCTTAAAAACAACAAATCTCCGGAATGAAATTTCAAATTTTCAACAAAAGTTTGAGGAAACGTTTAGTGAGGTCAATGGACCGTTTCAAAATCTCTCGAGCATTCCCACATCACGGTTTTTACCGAATTGCATCAACTCATACCTGTTCTACAATGGTTTAAACCCATCCGATCAAGATTCTTTGAATTCTGCCGCCGGTGGCAATCTTTTGGAAAGAAGTGCACAAGATGTGTTGAAAATTATTGAAAACAAATCAAAAGTTCATAATTCAAGAAACAAACTGATTGTTTCTCAAGTGAAAGCAAGTAATGTTGATTCTTCAGAGATAGCCAGTGCCGTAGCCAGTGCCGTGACTAGTGCCATGACCGCGATGTTTAAACAACATCAAGTAACCCCAGCTCCAGCTTCCGTAAAAGTTGTTGAGGAATCTTGTGTTACTTGTGGCGGTGCTCATTCTTACCGACAGTGTCCTGCCACCGATGGCAACACTTTTTTAGGCTATCAAGACAATATTCAAGGATATGTTTCAGCAGCCGCAGTGAACTACAATCAGGGAAATACCGGTTATCGTCCCCAGAGTATAGCTAATCAGTTTCGACCACCCGATTTTGCTCAACCGAATGTGCAAAATCAAGGGTTTAACCAGAACCGAGGAAGTAATTTAAATCAAGGTAACCAGAATTATCAAGCTCCACCTCAAGTTGGACCTTCAAATGATCTCTCGAGCTACATGAAGACAAATGACGTTAATATGAAAATAATGCAAAATCAAATAACCAACATGAGGACATAATTAAAGAAAGAGATGGATAATACGTTGACTAGACAAAACAATGCGTTCAAGAATGAGTTAAAGAATGAATTAACGAATGATATTAAGAACATGATGAGTAGTTTTTTTCAAATGAATACCGCTTCTACTTCGGGCTCGGGTTCACTTCCTAGCAACACCGTTGCTAACCCGAGGGGTGACTTGAAAGCAATCACCACCCGAAGTGGTATTTCATATGATGGACCTCCAATTCCACCTCCTTTTACTCCTCTTCCTAAGGTGGTGGAACGGGAACCCGGGGTGACAAAGGATACGGTGCAACCGAGTACCGAAAACATCTAACCTCTGGTAGTCCAAATTTAAGCTCCAATTGATGAGCCCGTTGTTGCTCCTAAGCCTAAACCGTCTATACCTTATCCTTCACGAGCCTACAAACAAAAGCTCCGTGAAAAAGATGATATTCTAGCTTCAAACTTTGTTGAAATCTTTATGGAATTACATTTCGAGCTTAGTTTCGTGGATGCTCTTCTTCATATGCCAAAATTTGCTTCAATGTTTAAAAGTATCCTAAACAACAAAGAAAAACTATTTGACACGGTCAAAACACCGGTGAATGAGAATTGTTTGGCGGTTATCCTAAAAAAGTTGCCCAAAAAACTTGGAGACCCCGGCAAGTTTCTTATACCTTATGATTTTCAGGGAATGGTTGAATGCTCGGCCTTGGCCGATCTTGTGCAAGCATCAATCTTATGCCTCTTTCCGTAAGGAAAAAGCTTTCTCTTCCCGAACTTACCTCCACTCGAATGACTCTCGAGCTTGCGGACCGATCAATTACTCAACCAAAAGGTGTTGCCGAAGATGTCTTCGTTAAAGTGGGGAAGTTCCATTATCCGGCTGATTTCGTAGTCGTTGATTACGATGCCAATCCGCGGGTTCCTCTCATTCTCGGGAGACCTTTTCTAAGGACGTCTCGAGCGTTAATTGATGTTTACGGTGAAGAAATAACTCTTCGATTTAATGATGAAGCCATAACTTTTAAAGTTGGTCAAACATTTGAATACTCTTACAGATAATCGAATGGATTAATCGAATCGATGTCTTCGACGTTTCATGTGAGGAGTATGCTCAAGAAGTTCTCAGAAAGTTCTAAAAGTGGCAATCCCACTCCGTCTTTAGATCCCATCCTTTCTACTTCTTTCCCATCTCTCACTCCTTTTGAAGGAGGCGACTTCATTTTGGAAGAAACGAAGCTTGTCTTATAAATGATTCAATTCCACCGGGAATTGATGATGCCGACTTTGATCCAGAGGGAGACCTTCTTCTACTGAGAAGTTATTAAATGATGATCCTCCCATCTCCTCTCCCTCCGAAGGAACTTCATTTTGAGGAACTTAAAATGATTAAATCTTCTATTGATGATCTTCCGGAGCTCGAGCTCAAGGATTTACCGTCTCATCTTGAATATGAGTTGTTTAATGGAACCGAAAAATTGCCGTCATAAATTTCCTAAGGAATTAAAAAGATTGAAGAAAAAGCGCTCTTTTTACAGGTTCTTAAGACACAGCAGAACGGGCCATTGGATGGAAAATTTCCGACATTAAGGGTATTGACCCTAGTTTTTGTACTCATAAGATCTTAATGGAAGACGACTTCAAACCAGCGGTTCAACATCAAAGAAGGGTAAATCTAAAAATTCATGAGGTTATCAAAAAGGAACTTATCAAACTCCTTGATGCCGATTGATTTACCCTTTCTCGTAGTCCGTGGTGAGTCTCGTTCATGTTGTGCCTAATAAGGGGTGGTACGTAACGTTTTAAAATGGAAGATAATAAGTTGCTTCCTAACGAAGACCTAGTTACCAGATGGCGTGTTATATAGATTACCGTAAGCTAAAGATGCGACTCGTAAAGATCATTCTCGTGCCTTTTATGGACCAAATGACTCTAACTACTCAGCTGGGAAATGAATACTAGTGTTTTCTAGATGGTTTTCCGGATATTTTCAAATTCATATTGACCCGTAAGACCAAGATAAGACCACCTTCACTTGCCCTTATGGGATGTTTGCCTACTGACGTATGCCTTTTGGTTTATGTAATGCTCCGGGTACGTTCTAAAGGTGCATGATGGCCATTTTCCATGACTTTATCGAGGAAACAATGGAGGTCTTTATGGACGATTTCTCGATCTTCATGGATTCTTTCTCTTCATGCCTCTCCCATTTAGACAAAATGCTCAAACGGTGCGAAGACACTAATTTAGTTCTAAATTGGGAGAAATGCCATTTTATGGTAAAAGAAGGCATTGTTCTTGGACATAAGATTTGTCAAACTCCAGATTGAGCGACAAAGCTAAAGTTGATGTGAAGCTAAGACTCCCCCCATCCGACTTTCATCAAAGGTTTCAGTGTTTTTTTAGGTCAACGCCGGTTTTATCGTCGATTATCCAAGATTTTTCGTAAAAAATCGACCGGCCGATGACCCGACTTCCTGAAAAAAGAAAACCCGTTTGTTTCTTAAAGAATGTATTGAAGCGTTTAAATTACATAAAAAAAGTTAACTGGAGCCCTGATTTTATTGCCCGGATTGGGAACCTACCAATTTGAAAATTTGTGCTACGCTTAGTGATTACTTGGTACGCATCTTGGGTAACGAAAGACCAAACATTTTCAGCCTATACACTATGCAAGTAAGACCATGACGGATGCTCAAGCACATTACACGACTACGGAAAAAGAATTATTAGCCGTGGTGTATGCTTTTGAGAAATTCCGGCCTTACTTAGTCTTATCAAAGACCATAGTGTATACGGACCACTCGGCTCTTAAGTATCTTCTTGCTAAGCAAGATGCTAAGCCGAGATTGCTCCGGTGGATTCTCCTACTCCAAGAATTTGATGTTATTATTCGTGATAAAAAAGGAGCGGAGAATCTCGCGGCCGACCATTTATCAAGACTAGAAAATCCCCATCAAAGTGATCTTGAGAAAAAGGAAATTACGGAAACATTTCCTCTCGAGACACTTGGGATGGTTACCTTTCGTGGTGATTCGAGTACCCCATGGTTTGCCGACATTGCAAATTACCATGCGGGGAATTTTATTGTGAAAGGGATGTCGTCCCAACAAAAGAATAAATTCTTTAAAGACGTTAAGCATTATTTCTGGGACGACCCCTACTTGTTTAAGATTTGTGCGGATCAAATGATTAGGCGATGTGTTCACGGCCAAGAAGCCGTTGATATCCTCATGGCTTGCCATAATGGACCCACCGGGGGACATCATGGTGCCAACTACACCGCTAAAAAAGTCTTTGATTCCGGTTTTTATTGGCCTACTATTTACCGAGATGCCCATGACTTGGTCACACGGTGTGACGCTTGTCAACGTCAAGGCAAAATCTCGCAACGTGATGAAATGCCTCAAAATGCAATTCAAGTTTGCGAGATCTTTGACGTATGGGGCATCAATTTTATGGGACCGTTCCCGTCTTCTCGAGGGAACAAGTACATTCTCGTGGCCGTCGACTACTTGTCCAAATGGGTTGAAGCAAAAGCGCTCCCCACTAATGATGCCCGAGTTGTTGTAAAATTCTTAAAATCTCTTTTTGCCCGATTTGGAACTCCTCGTGCTATAATTAGTGATCGCGGTACCCATTTTTGTAATGATCAAATTTGACAAGTTATGCTAAGTATGGAGTTACTCATCTTCTTCTACCGCGTATCAATCCACCATGAGAGTGGACAATGAGGTTCAAATCGGGTGTGAAAATCCGTGCTTTCTTGGTCCGATAATTTAGATGATGCATTATGGCCTTCCGGGTACCAGCTTTCAAAAACACCCATCGGGTGCACTCCTTATAAGCTAGTGTACGGAAAGGCTTGTCATCTTCCTATCAAACTTGAACACAAGGCCTATTGGGCCTTGAAACATTGTAATTTTGACCTCAAGACCGCGGGTGATCACCGAAAAGTTCAAATGAATGAATTAAATGAACTCCGGGATCAAGCCTACGAGAACTCTTTAATCTACAAAGAGAAAACGAAGAAGATTCATGACTCCAAGATTAAAAACCGCGTTTTCAACGTTGGTGATCGAGTTCTTCTCTTCAATTCTCGATTAAAGATCTTCTCGGGCAAGCTCAAAACCCGTTGGACCGGACCGTTCACCGTTGCTCAAGTTTTCCCTTATGGTACCGTCGAGTTATCTCAAACCGACGGGCCAAACTTCAAGGTGAACGGTCATAGACTCAAACACTATTTTGGAGGGGACATACCACCCATGGTTGTCCCGGATCTCCAAACCTTCCCCATGGACAACTAAATTCGGGGACGAGTCAAGCTTAGTGACTCATTAATAAACAAGCGCTTCGTGGGTGGCAACCCATGCTTATCCTAATATAATTATAATAGTAGTAATGAATAAGTGTGACGTGAGGAGGTTCGCCTCTTCCTTTCTCGTGTTTCGTGGTTTGTGTTGTATGTCCAGGATTGCCCCGGATTATGAAGACTCTCGTGCTCGTGGTTTTGTCCTTCGTTCACTCGAGCTTCAATCCTTAGCATGATTATGGGAATCCAATATCCTAAATCTTATCGACTAACGTTTATCTTTGAGCATACTTAATAAACGGCTTTAGATTTACGTAGAGACCCTTCTTAAAACATTGAGGACAATGTTCAGTTCTAGTATGGGGGGATCTATCGATTTGATTATGCCTGCAGTCGTTGTTTTCACGTAATCTCGTTTTTACCACCAAAATACCAAAAAAATTAAAAAAAAATTAAAAAATTTCAAAAATAAAATAAGTGTTTTGTCACAATGTTTGACTTTCCTGCTGGGTAGAATAAGAATAAATTTTGACTCGATCGAGCGTGTTGAGCTCTTAGCTTTGTCCCTTAACCGTTATAAACTTGACTAAGCTAGTTTATTTGACTAAGCATTCACGGATCTTTTTATTAAAGATTTTAAATTTGCGAAGAACGAGAAATGATAGAGTTAATTATGAGTTAGATGCTAAACAAAGATTAGTTGGATATCTTACAAGCTCATAAGTGTAGTTTGTGGCTTTTTCTCCCATAAGCTCCTAACCTGACTAATAATAAGTGTTATTTTTGAAATCAACGATTTTTGAAGCTTTATTAATGTAGTCGATAACAATAATTTATTTAGTCTTAGTTTAAATTTATACTTTAATTTTCTAAATTTTTTTCTCTATATCATGGTAATATAAAGTGTTAAAAAAATATCCGAGGGTAATAATAATAATAATTGTGGACAGATAAAAGTTTACTGCCTCTTGCCGGCTCACAACCGATGTGGCAGTCTTCAAAAGAAGGCCCATAGTAAGAATAATAATCCGAGACTGATAAAAGTTTGTTGCATCTTGCCGGCTCACAACCGATGTTACAGCCTTCAAAAAGGTCGAGGATTTCCTTCGTTTAAAGGATGTATAATTATATTAAGTGTAATATATGTGATTTAATAAATATAGGAAAAATCTCTTTTTCTTAAATTTAAATATGCTTTTGAACTAAGACTATTTCGTTTAAGTTGTGGTTTTTCTAAATGAATTGTTTATTTAATCGGAAGCATAAGAGTTTTAGAAACCGAAGGTCCGTGAGTTCCGATACTATTCTCTGTGGGGTGTCAAAAGCCTGGTCACCTAAGCCGGTCTCGGCTGGGATGTGCCGAGAAGAAAGTTGCTACATGAAATGATCTCGCCTTCAAAATCATAATTTTGGGTAGAACATGAAGCATAGAAATATTACAATTTTCTTAAAAAAGTTGATCCATGGTTAAAATTCGAAATAAGCACATTCACCAAAGATATAATAATTGTTAGGAGTAAAAAGTTTCACAAGTTACAAGTATGAGTAGTGTTAGCATCTTAACTTATATTTAACGGTGATTTTGTTTTTAAGCTTGGTTTGGGACAAGTGAAAAATCGGGGACGATGAATTTATCCTTTTGGGCATTTTAGGATTGAAGTGCTTCTTATTCTATGACCATACAGGTTATAAAAATAACGAAAGTCCAGACATTCTAGTTAGAAAAAGAAAAAGGAAAAATATAAAAAATATGTGTGATAATTAGTTAAGATTTATAAAATGGTCAAAACGGGGTTTTAAAAGCTTATTGTTTCGTTATTCCCTTTGATGAACACTTAGCTACTTTTCAAGGTAATTAGTCGAGGGGGATTGAGATTCTTAGTCTTCTAAAGTGTTTACTTATAGCATTGCGTGGGGATACGACAATAGTTTGTTATGGGGGATTTTGATATGTGCTTAATTACACATACCTTTTACCTATTAAAACAAGTTTAAATGACTAAAAACGGACATAAAATGCCAAATATATGTGTGTTTTGCTATTTGTGTTATGTAGGTAACGGATATTCACTAAAGGATAAAAACAAAGGCCAAAAATGACAAAATCGAGCCCGAGATTTAGAGAAGGCGTGAAAAATCAAAGTCGAAGATGTGTGCATCTTAAATAGGCCAACCCGCACCCAAGTTAATGGGCCAAGCCAGCCCATTATGCCTTTATCTATAAACATTATATGTTAAAAAAAAGCCCAAATCCAAAACCATTACAACCGGCCCAATTAATATAAGGCCATTAGCCTAACACTACCCCTTTTACACCATTAGTCCCTGGGGTTTACACCGTTAGTCTTTATGGACTAACACGGTTTGTCCTAAAACCTAACAAACTCCCTAACACCCGTTAACCCTCAAACAATTATAAATAAAACCTAATCCCTCTAATTCCTAAACACTCTTCACCCATCTCTTTCCCTCTTTTTCTCTGCAACCAGACAAAGCCCATTTAACCCCACCCCCCAGAAGAGGACAAGTCACGATGGCAATCCTATGAAGGATTATTGGACAAAATCAATCAAGGGTTGCTATGAGAGATCAAAGAAGCACAAGTGGAAATCAAAGGCTAAGATTGAAGGCTTGGAGAGCACTCTCCCATTCCTCTCACAGAAGAAACAAAAGCTAAAAGACCTAGAAGCTTCTCCTTGGGCTATAAATAGAGACTAGCTCAGCCATTAGGGAATCAAGTTTTTATCTAAGTTTTTTAAGTAGTTTTTCTAAGTTTTTATAAAGTCTTTTATGTATGTTATTGTACTTTTTAGCTTATTGTACTTTCTTTTAAAGCCTTGTACTCAGATTTTTATGGCAATTTATACACTAGTAGTCCACTTGTCCAACTATCCAATGGAATCAGAACATTACTTGTTGAATTATCTAGGTCACCAGCTAGTCAACACGATTAATAAACCATTGGCAATATCCAATTAACTAGTTAAGACCGAAGCGTATCCTAGACACAGACTTAAAAGGATAATATTTGTGATCCTATGATTCTAGATGTATAAATTACTATATGGAGAGCTATCCCAGACTCTAGATCTACTTGGTCCATATCAATAGATCTAGTTGAATGATAGGTCGCATACAAAAGCGCGTAAACAAGTATAAATTGATAAACAAATAAGCATTCCACGATAAATCAAGAAATCAAAATAAACAAATACCAAACATTCAGATCTTCATAATAATGGCTAATAGCCAAAGGTATTAGCCTTCAAACGTCATGATAAATACAAGAGAAATTATTTAGCCAAGGTAAACTAACCGAGTTAACGAATGATACCAAAAACTGAACGATTACTAAAGTATATGGAATTACATGATGTCTCCTATGGAATTGATAAAGTTGCTCGACCTCTTCTGCTCTTTTTCTCCTCGGAAAATCAGCTTTAATGGTTTAGGTATCGAGAATATGATTTAGCACACTTAAAACTCATTTTTGAGTTTTGTATTTATAGGGTCGGGAAGTCGGTTCGATACGGCGTATCCAAGGATTAGATACGGCGTATTAGGAATT
>BQNB010060852.1:0-36752 GCA_026074375.1 Tanacetum coccineum
CAGCCTCTAAGGTGGAAGGACTTATTTGTTCTTCTTGAGCCTCCCCTGAACCCTTGCTCTTTTCAGGAGTAGCAAATGTATTTCCTTGATCTGTTTGAGAAGGAACTTCTTGATCCTGACCCTGTGCATCCTTAGTTTCCTTACTTTTCCTCTTCTTCCTCAACTTGTTTTCTAGCTTTTTGACTTTCTCTATCAGCTGCAAGATTGCTGTTCCAAGAGTCTGCTTAGTTTCACTTAGTTCCTTTTCCAAGGATTCTACTCTTGATTCCAGCCTAGGTACAATATCCATCAGGTTCCTAAGTTGCTCACTTTCTTCACTAGGTCTAGATGTTTGATTCTCAGGCTCATGTGAAGGAGGTGGAGACATGTGATAAGAAGGTTCAAATGATGGACCTTCTGTATCATGATATGAAGGTGATGGAATTTGAGGAGATGGTGGAAGAGTTGGTTGGATGTCAGGAATGGTAGTGATGGGTGGAGGTGATGTTGTTTGTACAGGTTGGATTGGATGTGGTGAAGATGTTGGTTGTGCACTTGATGGTTGAGGGGGTGGTGATGTAGATTGTACAGGGTGAGTTAGTGTGGAAGGCGGTTGTGATATAGGTGGAGGAGTGATTTGTACATGAGTTGGTGAAGGAGTTGGTACAGGTTGAGATGATGTTGGAACAGCACTTGGTTGAGGTTGACCTGCATCAATGGTTAGCATAGCAGGCAACAATGGTCTATGTATCCCTTGAAAACTTCTTTTCATATTTCCAAAAATCTTTTTGGTTAACAAAACAGGCACAAAAAGGTTTTTGTTTTCAGTTTGTACATTCAAAATCATTTGAAGAAAACGAGGGTACATTAAAAACTTTGATTTGCTTTTTAAATTGGAGATCATTCCATCAAAGATAAGTTTTGAAAAGTTAAAGTCTCTTCCAGTGGAAAGACAGATCAAAGCAGTGGCAATGTTGCTACCAAACTGATCCCATCCTCCACTTTTGGAGCTTATACAATGAAGAATGTGATGGATCAGAAATCTCCATTGGGGTGTAAAATGACTTTTCCAAAATGTAAAAGTTCTGTCATTTACATACCCAATATTTTGCAATCCTTCAAAAATCTCTTCATTTTGCAACATGTTAATCCCTGAAGCATCTGCTAATTGGAGTTGCCTCCTAACAGACTCTTCAGTGATTGTATATTCAATAGAATCTATGGTTGCATTAAGTTGTTGAGTCCCATCTGCAAGTGTTCTAGCAGTTGCAGTCTGCCAAAACTGCTTGACAAGGGAATCGTAGATAGGTGGATTGTGAGTGAGAGCATACCTCAATTTTGACCTTCTGAGGAAATCCACTATCTCTGTGTAACCAGCACTCTCAGCATGTTTGAATAAGAAACCCACTTGATTATGCTTATCACAATACTTCAGTTGTTGAAGTAGCCATAATTGTCTGCTTTTTGCACTGCCATGAGATTAACCTCCTTTCAAGAAATTGGCAGCCACCAGTTGTTGACTTCCTATCAAGGTTAGCAGCAGCATAATCTGTAACACCCCCAAATTGGGTCGCAGCGGAATAAGGGTCCGGGGCGTGTTACTTCAAGATCAACAGCACAAGATATATAAGAACGACACAAAAAGTCGTTTAAAATGATACATTGGATTTAATTGAAAGACTTAATACAAAAGCATATAGCTTAACTTAGTTCATTGTTGCATATTATAAAAGTTGACAATACAGTTTCCAAATATGAATGCACCAACTTCTTAAGCTTGCAATCCAAAAAATGTAACCCAATGCATCCCTGGCAACCCATGCAGTATTGATCTCCTGAAAACATTGCTTAAAAAAACGACAACAAAATTATTGGTGAATTCATAGTTTTGAATAAATCATAAATATGGCAGGACCGCAAGACTTTTCCCGTATAATCAACACATGCAGGCATCACAAAACCAGATTACATTTACACTAAGCTCGTGACACTGAAGCTCACAATCTTCTTGCAATTAAAATATATATATTGCATTTACGCCCGTTTATTAGTATATTTTTTGGATTTAAAGGATCCCGGATGTTTAACCCTAATACATCCTAAATACGACATGCTATAACGTCTTTCCCGTGATAGCTAGTCACCCGAACGGGGAGTCATTTCCCGAATAGATCTATTAATAACATTGCGCTCACATAAGTAATTCCAATTACACCTATGGCAATTGACAGTTCATGACATGAGGCTTAACTAGGTTATAGCAACTTAGGCAACATGTATCATATAAAATAACCACTTGCGTCCAATTTATAACAACAAAGCATGTTCCGACCCTAAAGTGATAAATTCATTGAAATCTGTAAAAATATGGGGCAATGAAACTCCCCTTGAGTTCTGATAATCCAAATAACGCAGATAAAGCTTCACGCGAATTGATCAATATGCAACCTAATTAAATAAGGGTCGCATAAGTACCGAGTACTTCGATAACTAACAGGAATATAATCTTATAGTGTGTTACCTCAAACTATCGTTCGGGCTATCATAATTTTAAGAGGACATGACATGACGTTACGAGGAGTTAGGGACACTTTAAATCGAAATCCAACAACTCGTCGAAAGCCATCCGAAGAGTCTCCATTATGAAACTCACGCTCCTAGTAATATAGTACTGTTGATAACCACATAATATTCTATAAGCTCAATATCACTCAACTAATGGTCTTTGGTAAAAATGTGTTTAAAAATTAAAACGTTTATAATTACCGTTTTAGTCTAAAACTGGTCGTAACTTTCGCGTTTTAAGACCCGATTCCTCGCGATTCTTATGCCTTCCTTTTCGTATTAAGACGGGTTATCATATTTGACATTTTCATAAATTTTGTCCACCTGATTAACAATAACTTTTACTGTTCATAACAACAATAAGTTCTATATAATTTCGTATTTGTTTGTCGTAAAACCAGTAAACGTCATATTTTATTCCGTTATAGCTCCTTTTTAACGATTCTTTCGAGACGTTCTCGTATTTTAAAGTTCTATATTTTTAGGAGGTTACAAAAATATAATTATTTCTGTCATGAATAGTAACTTTTATAAAATAATTTATAAAAGTATTAATTGGTATCGTAAACTCACGAAATGCCATAACTCGCACGTTATATTGAAAAATTAAGATTCTTATCTTTTGGAATCCTAAAATGTGTATTATTTCAAATGTTTAAGAATATTAACACTTGCTTGTATATAATTTTTATAAAGCGATATTTTTATAACAAATTTACTTACGACACACATTACACACAGTATAAGCTCGTTTTACGACGTAACTTTTACGTTATTAATCGGTTTAACAAGATTTTCTTACCTTTTCGAATCGTCGTGAAATGTATTATCTTAAAAAAATATAAAATGGATATTTTAAAAATTCGGATCTTGGACGAATGTTTTGCTTAAGTTGTAGAATCCATTTAAAAAACCTTTTCTTTATACTTTACTACCTTTGAATGTAACCCACAAGTCTCATATATCATATATATTATGCAATCATACCTATATAAATGCCATTTGTCCATCAGTAGTCCTCCTATGTCCAAGTTTACCAAGGTTAACAAATCCATGATAAATACTTAATATCGATAACTTTACTTAAGAAATCTCAATTTACTAGTTTCGTCCATATCATATTTATACATAACCAAGTGTGTACAAGTGTATTTATTCCAAGATAACTACATTTTTGTGTTCAAGTAACATAATATGAGTCCATAATTAATATATAAACATGTCTTATGTATTTCTTTATCCGAGCACATATTATGAAACTATGAAAACCCTAATTAACCCATAATAAATTTCATGTTTAACCAAGAGTGTAAATCACTTATGTTTTCCCATTTTATCATGATATCATTACCCCCCCCCCCCCCCCCCCCACACCACCCACTCATAAGGTATAAAAAGAGTGTAACATTATGATGAAAACAAATAAAAAACTTCTTTTTTACAGGATAATAATCCTAAATGGTGATTAAGCTAATAGAATAATCATATGCATAAAAATGAAAATTATAAGAACGATAAAGATAACAAGTAAACCTTATGAGGTTAGATGATGATGAAAAGCTAGTGCTAAACCCTTGTTTAGCCACAAAACCAAAGCTTGCACAAATAATAACCCTTGTTTTCTCAACAAAACCCTAGCTTCCTTTTTCTTAAGTAATACTTGGAAAAGCTTAGCCAATGCTTGGGATCACCTTAGAATAACTTAGAATGGATGTGTATAGGAGTGTATGGGTTGTAGAAAATTTTGTATGGGTTTGGTTTGGTCTTGGTTTTGAGCCGTGAGCTCTATAGGGCCAAAAGAGAGGTTTTGTTTGATTTTCAAGTTAAGTGTTTATGTATATGTGTTATCCCTTTCTAGTAATGCATGTATATAAGATATAGATGACCAAAAAGGTGCAATAGTTAGTCAAGGAACATAGTATGGTCTTAGGGATGGCCTTTAGTCAATTAGACAAGGTATGGTGTGGCATTAAAGAAGTATGGTGTTCTTTTGACCAAATGGAAGAGTTTTGTTATATTTCTTTGTATAAATGGCAAGAATTTCGGCATACATAAGATATAGATGATATATTTTGTAATTTTTATGTATTGGGTATAAAAGTGGGTATTTGTTGAAGCGTAGAAAAGTTTTGGTGGTTCCGGGAGTGCCTAAACGCAATTTATCGCGAAACGTATACACTTTACGTATCCGATAAAAATTAAATGAACCAAGTTAATAATTATCCTCAAAATAATTATATAACCCTTGCTTGATGTAAACATTTAATTGTTTGATGCCCGTTTACATTGAACGCTAATTTTTGGCATACGCTGATTGGTGGGTTTTACACTATATATATATATAATATATAATAAAATATAAAATATATAAATAAGTCTAAAAATCAACAAGAGCAATAATACCGAGAAGTAGTATAGAATGTTCCCGGGTCGTTTATCCCCGACGAGGCTGGACTGGTAAATCGATACAATCGAAGATTCGAGTTTGAAGGAGAGAATTGAATTGGAAGTGTGGAAAAGTCAAATTAGATGATAACAAAGAAAAACGTTTAAGAAATATATTTTCCGAATCCCCTCGTTATTTCCTACGTTTTCCACTAAAAATATACGACATGCAATGGGTAAATAAAATGGTGATCTAAAATAATATGGGTTAAGATCAAGCTTGAAGTGAAGTCTTGTATATTTCTTTTGATCATTTGATCATCACCATAATTTTTCTTGTGGTAAAACTTTATAAGTTTTGTTATCATTCTATTTTTATTTCCAAAATGTATATGTATATGTATGATGTATGATGATCAAGTAATAAAAGTGATAATGCATGTGTAGATCTAGGGTAAAAATGACTAAATCAACCATTAAAACTTGCTAGAACTCATTAGAAATTTAGAGCTGTTGTAAACAGTAAGTTTTGGATTTTTGCATAAGTGTTAGATTTTATTTGATTTACCTAGGTTGTAGAGAATTGAGTAAGGATCATGTAGCTAATTGGATACTCAATGGAAAGTGAAAATTGACCAAGTTATGACCATTTTACCAAAAGTCATCAAATCTGACCTTGCTAGACAGAACGTATAAAAAGTCTGATTGCTTACTGGTTGGTTAAAAACTAAAACTTGAGACTCCTGATAAAATCATGTAGGTTCTGTGTACCATTTTGGATGTCACCAACTTCATTATGGTTTGAAAATGACATCAAAAATGGTGAAAGTGAATTTTCAGCCAAAAATGCCAACTTGAACAGTTCGAATCTTGAAGTGCTCTTAATTATTATATATACTTAAAAAAAGTAAAAAAAGGACCTTTAATATTTTAATTGTACATTTAAATAATGATACTGGGATTATATTTATTTTATAAGTATATCATTTATGGTTTGAAAGATACAACTATTTTTGCAAGCATAAACATATAAATTTTTTTACGTCTATATCAATACTAAAAATTGTAGAGCATTTTTGCGACTAAAACCCGAGATGGTAGAACCCCCTTTTGGGAACTTTTGTATGATGAACCTACCTGTTAAATAAATTAACCTACATCGAGAACCCAAAAATTTACTATAAACTCATAAACAAGCTTAAAATGGACTATATGACCATATTTGGCCATTAGGCCCAATGTATATGAATGGACCTATTGGACTATATTTGAGATACCCCAACCCACTTGGGCCCAATTAATGGGTTAAGATCTGGTCTTGGACTTATAAAATGGACTAAACTACTTAATGGACTCATAAATGGGCCTATTGGGCCTTTGGACTAAAATTGGTAACAACTAATGAAAATGGGCTAAATTAGTACATATTAAACACATAGAAGACTATAAGAATAAAACCTAGAGTATTATAAATTGTTGATCATCATATAAGATACATGTATATATACATATTTAAATTTTGAATTTTATTTTATCGACTAGAAACCTAAGACCCGTTACAATTTGTATAGGTCTTGGTTGATTGACGCGCCTACTTTCGAAGTTTTTATTCATCGATATTCTCGTCCGACATCACTAAGTGAGTTCATAGCCTCGCATTTTTACACTTTAATTGTTTTATAAACCCGCGAGGGAGATAACATGCTTGTTTTTAAAATAGAACACAAGGGACCCGAATGTATGCTAGTAGCCTTGTATTATTATAAGTTAGCTTAAATCGCCTAAGATTAAAAGTCCGCAGAAATCATGAATTGTTAATTGCCGGGAAAAAGGCATACGCTTATACATGAAATAGTACTATTTGGAGGCTACCACCTCCGATCCGTGACGACTAGCTATCGTCTTGTGTCGGGAAAAATGACACAACGGATGCATTGTATAGAGAATAAGATACACTTATACGAGGCGTGTATAGTGGGCAGTATATTGAATATATGGTATGGTTCGATGTCATGAGGCTTATAATAATTCCCACAGTTTTAACTTGTTTGGCCACATCGTTAGCACCCTCATCCTGAGTTGGTTGTACCAACATAGTAGCAAACAAAGGGGTGACTTTCCCTGAGAAATGCTTACCCTTCTTAACCATGAAAGAAAAGACTTTACTAGTTAAAGTATTTACAGGAAAATGATCTAAAGGTACAGACACATTAGCTAGTTGTTTATCTAAAAAGATAGAAATAAAACGTGGGTACATTACAAACTTTTTCTTAGCATCTAAATGTCTAAGCATACCATCAAAAATTAATTTAGAAAAATTATACTTCTGATTAGATGTTAAGCAGATGACAGCAGTGGCAATGTTAGTAGGAATTTGATCCCAAGAGGTACTTTTGGAACTAAGACAATGATTAATTGTATGAAATAAAAACCTCCATTGGGGTGAAAACAAAGCTTTATTAAATGTTAACACTGTTAAATCCCCCTCATACCCCATAAGCTGTATAGCATCAAATATAGCCTGATTAGGTAATGAGTCTATCCCATCAGCATCATCAAAAAGAAGATCACTTCTTATTGATGCCTCAGAGATAGACACAGACTTGCCAGCTACTTTGGCAGTAATGTGCCTAACATTGTTGATTATTTTGGACTTAGCAGACGTCCAAAACTGTTCAACAAATGTAGTAGATACAACAGGACTTACAGTGAGAGCATGATGAATGGAACTGCGCTTAAGAAAATCAATGATCTCGTGAAACTCTGCATTCCCTTCAGACTTCTCCAAATATGCGACCATGTTATGCTTCGGACATGAATCAAGAACAGCCATTGTACTTGAAAGAGAGATCGTCGTTAAGAGAGATATTAGGGCTTGTAGATACGAATGTATTTGAGAGAGATTGCGTAAGGAACTGTGCAATTGAGATGGGTTTATATAGGTTTAGGAGACCTAATTTCAAGGAAACCGTTTCAATTTACACTTTGTACCCTTGGCGGTATTTTTCTTCAACGTCTCTATAGCGGTACAAACTTTGCCCAGCGGTACTAACTTTGCACTGTCGGTACTAACTTTGTCCAACCAAAGAATGAACAATGTAGGTATCAGGAGTGCTTCAGTACCATCAGTAAATCTCTTTAATGACTCTCTAAATACTATCAAACCTCTGGAAATGCATCACCTATGGTTAACATGTTGCTTCATACAAACTATACAACACAGTATATTGCCTCCCTTTAACTAATGCAGCTTATGGATTGATCATCCCAATAATAACAACCAAGAACTAAAACCTGTTAACATCAAATGCCTTGGTTAGTAGATCAGTGACATTGTCATCAGTGTGGATTTTAAGCACCTGAATTAGTTTCTTTTCATAAGCATCTCTTATGAAGTGGTGCCTAATAGCAATGTGCTTTGTTTTGGAATGATATACTGGATTCTTTACAATGCAAATGGTGCTTTCATTATCAATGTAGATTTTTGTGTTCATGAAGTTGAATCCATAGTCTAACATTTGATTTTGAATCTACAAAACCTGCCCACAGCAGCTTGCAGTAGCAACATATTATGCTTCTGTAGTAGAAGTAGCCACAATGGTCTGCTTTTTGCATTGCCAAGAAATGAGTCTCCTACCAAGAAATTGACAACCTCCTGTTGTGGATTTCCTGTCAAGATTTGCTCCAGCATAGTCACTATCTGAGTAGGATTCCAGGTCAAATGAAGACACTTTAGGATACCAAAGACCCAGTTTGGGTTTGCCCTTTAGATACCTAAAAATTCTCTTAACAGCACTTAGATGGGAGGACTTTGGAGTGACCTGAAACCTAGAACAAGCACAGACTGCAAACATAATATCAGGCCTAGAAGCAGTCAAGTACATTAAAGAACCAATAATGGATCTATAAAGATGGACATCCACATCACTGGCTTCCCATCTTTGACTAAAGGCCATCTGGTGTCGCAATTGGTGTACTAGTAGTCCTTAACAGTAACAAAATCGAATTTTTTTCTTCTTTAGGATTTCTGCAACATACTTATCCTGACTAATAAAGATACCATCTTCTTTCTGTTTGACTTGTAATCCAAGAAAGAAAGTGAGCTCTCCCATAGAACTCATCTGAAAATCTGACTCTTCATGTAATGCCTCAAATTCATCACACCAGAGATGTCTTTGTAGAACCAAATATGATATCATCCACATAAACTTATACTAAATATGAATATCGATGTTTTGTCCTTCTTAATGTAAAGAGTCTTGACAATAGTTCCTCTTCTGTATCCATTCTTCAACAAGAAAGTAGATAAAGTAGCATACCAGGCTCTGGCTTGGGTAATCCATATAAGCGCATTCACTACTTGTAGACCTTCTTAGGATATTTAGATCTCTAAACCTGGTGGTTGAGACACATAGACCTCCTCATGCAATTTTGCATAAGGAAGGCACTTTCACATCCATTTGAGTAGACCTCTTGAAGCCCTGTAAGAGGCAAAAGGCTAAAAAGATCCGAATGGCTTCAATCCTAGCTACAGGAGCAAAAACCTCATCATAATCTATCACTTCCTCTTGCCTATGTCCCTGGGCATCTAACCTTGATTTATTTTTGACCACAACTCCTCTCTCATCCTTCTTATTTCTATAAACTCATTTTGTTCCAATTGCCTTCTTCCCATAAGGCAAATCTACAAGAATCTAAAATTTCTGAATCTTGAACTGCAGCAATTCTTCCTGCATAGCATCAACCCAACTTTTATCTTCAAGTGCCTTCGAGATCTTCTTGGGTTCATTTTGAGATAAAAAAAAAAAAAAGAAACCAAGCAAATAAACAAGACATCATGGACCCAGTGATGCAATGCACAACCCTTCCCAGCCATTCGGGTTTCTCTCAACAGAAACTTGTCTCATTTGTCACGGAGATACACACGTTATCTATTGACATCTCACTCCGAGATTGTTGATATTGAATAGGTGGCAATATGCTCCAGCCTCCGAGTACTAAAACCAAAATGCACTAATCGAGTCTAGAGCCAAGAGATCAATAAAAATCTCGTTAGGACACATTCCATTTCAAACACTTGTTGAACATCATCAAGTTCACAAGCTGTTAACAAGAGTCCTACGCAATATCCTTGTGATATTTGCCAGAACATCCGAGTGATACTATAAGTATTCACAATGAAGATGGAAATCCTGCTTGAGTCAGCATCAAACAAGCTCTTGGTAGGTGACTTGCGAGATTCTATATGAATCAAACTTGTGACAACTGGATATCGATTTGGTCCAGTAAATGAATTGACGGTTGATGAATTTTGATAAAAAGCTTAAAACTCCCGATGTGTTACAAAAACGCTTTTACAAGTAACACGTCGATTGATTTTCAAATCAATTTTCTTGATTATCACTAACGTAAACCTGCAGGTTAAAACAGTGGTGACAGTATCCCAATCAACCAAAGTCGATTCATTACCACATATTCATGCTCATTCTACAAAGACAAACGATCATGAAAGCTCAAGATTTAAAGACAAAGACTTCCGCAAACTCTGATTTGAAGCTTTCAAGATGAGGCATAGTATGAGAATGTTGGTCAAAGACACAAGATCGCAAGATGGCATAGACGATAAAGACAATGACAAAGGCTCAAAGTCAAGATCGCAAAGCATGAAGGAACAAACCTACAACAAAGAACAAAGAAAAAGACCAAGACCACATGAGCTTAAATGACAAAAGCAATCTCATTTATCTCATGAAGGAGTGTCATCAATGAACTCACTTCGGGGGAGATTGTTAGCCTCAAAATATTGAGCCGAACTGGAAGTTCGTTCATTACGTGTACGAGTCTCGGTCATTTAATTAGTTAATGTTGTAATAGTATAATATCGGGAATCGGGCTCGATAGTTAATCTAATATTGTATATGTTTCGGGTTTAATCCTAAGCAAAACCCGAGCCCGGATCCTAGTTAAATATCCCGCGCGTCATTTAACGCGACGGGGTATATAAACTCTTTTCTATTTAGAAAAGAGTAAGTTATTCATTTCTAAAGTAATTCCTTTTTCCTATTTTCTCTCATCTCTCTCTCTCTTCTTTCTCTCTCTACAAAAACAACTCACTCTCTCTTTCTCTTTTCTAGTTTGATTCGTGATTGTTATATATGTTATGAAGTGATTACGGGATCCTACATAGTCAACTACACAGAAAATCAAGAGCCACAGTGTAAATTCCATGACTTCTGATGGAGGTCTCGTAAATACCTAGCGATCCCATATATATTATGGGGCCGCCCAGTAGTTATGGGGGCCATTTTCTGGAGACAGGAAATTTTTCCAATTTTCCTGATTTTCTGTAAATCCTGTACAGAGACAGTTTCCTATTTTTCCCTTTTGTAGTCAATTCCAATTCACCATAATTCATCTAATACTTAACAATCAAGGTTATAAGACTAAACATCCTAAGCTTAATTAGGAAATCATATGTAGGCAAATTGATAATTTTATAAGCATGCATAATATAACAATAGCCAAAGTGTATCAAGGTGCATGCAAGCATGGGTTTAGGATGATAAAATTGAATGATCATCCAAGGCAAGTAATGTTGTCCGTACTTCATACTAAGTTACTAATAAGTAGCATAATTTTGAATACCTAAGCATAATAGATTGGTAAATAATATAGATAATAATATCATAAAGTAATTTCCCTCACAGCTCACTTCTTCATGTTTCTCTACAACCTTCTGAGACTTTTTTTTATTGACCTTACTCCACCACGCTGCTCATCTTGTAATTGTACTTGACGGTTGATGATTTTGGTTTGGCGGGTGTAAAATGGTTGGAAGTAAGGGTCAATGTTAGGTGGGTTTTGAAAAACTTCAGGAACTTGATTGATCAACGAATTTACATAACGAATGGGGGAAAGGGTACTTGCACGTGAGGTCCCTTCGTCATTCCATCATCATCATCATCGTTGAGATGAGATGAGGATGGTTGATCGAAGGTGGAGAAGGAAGTGGATTGACGACCTTTTCTCGTGCCATGATCCCTTCTAGTTTTCGCTCTAGTTGAGCGGCAAGAGGATTCATGACACGATCATACAAGACATAAGATTCATTTTGCAATTCGGGATTTTCACTAATGATGAAATCAAACAAGCGGGTTAATAGCATACCATATGGTAGAATTAACCTAGCTTGCTTAGTAACCCACTCCATTCGTTTTTCCATGAAATAGGAAAGATTGAATTTTTCGGAGTTTGCAACACAATAAAGCATATAACAAAGACATGCGGGAACGTGCTCCCGATTACCCCCCAAACAAAAAACATTTTCCCGAATTATTTCTTCTAAAGGTTTCAAAGTTGACACAATTCACGAGTCAAAATTGGATAATCTTGAACCTCAACTTATTCTTGATGACTGATGCGAGTGACTTGACCTTCTCGATCTTCTCGAATATACGAGATGATATCATCGGGAGAAGGGAGGTTGGTTTGATATGGGCCTTCCGAAGGGGAACCATATACCAACTCATCAAGTGACCATATGTCACTAAAGACACACGTACCCTCACAAGGTATTCTAAGAATTTAAGCAAAGTCTTCAAGAGAAAGAGAGAAGTATTGATTTTGAATAACAAATTCGATAAACATTTGACCTTCGTAGGAATAACTCAATCGATACTGACTGTAAAACTCAAGAATAAAACGAGGACACACTTGTTCATTAATTTCAAGGAGACACTCAAACTCGACAAAATGGAATAAAGACCGAACATAGTTTAGATCCGTAAAGTTATAAAAAACCACCCGACCCTCGTTCTTTAAGGTTTTTAGTTTTTCTTTAATTGGAGAACGGAATTCATGTGAAATTTTAGGGATATAGTGTCTTGTATTTTTGTAATCTTCAAACGATTTGCGAGGCATGATTTCCTAAAAGAAAATGAAATCACATTTTATTACTTTTTACTTGTAATATGTCATGAACATTGTTTCTAGTGTGTGCCTAAATGTAACAAATGTGTAGTAATGATTAACTCGACCTAAACATAAAATCCTAAGAGTTAACCCAAACGCTCCTTAATTTGATTTTTCTCTTCCAAACAAGTCGAAAAATACAAATGAATTATGTATTTCGAAATTTGTTCATGAGATCGTTATGCATGTGTTTGAAAATGTTTTTAGGTTGCATTAACAATGCATAACAACAATTTTATTATGTTCCTAACGTGAGTGATTTGAAAATAAAATTAGGGTTTTGGTTCAAAATCAATTTTTCTACAAGCTCACTAATATATGCAAATCATATGTCTATGGGAAGCATATTAGTTATACATTGTATCCTAGTAGTCCTAATTGTATGAAATTGAAAGAAAAATCAAAAATCCCCAATTTCAATTTTTGGTGTTCATCATGAACCCTAGACTCAAATTGAAAGAAAATAGATGAAATGACTTACAATTGATGATCTTTAAGATGTTGTGAATGATTGTAAGTGTTGATTTTATCTTTAATTTGTGTTTTGATGGGTGATTTTGAGTTTTTGGGTTGTTTGAGTCGTGTTCGTCACTTGCAGCACGAAGGGGGTGTTTGTTTTTGTGGTTTGAATTTTTTTGACTAAGTGTTTAATATGGGAGTCTGCTGATGGCGGTCCCATAACGCCAGGCGGTCCCAAATATATTGGGGGGCCGCCTATGGTATGGGGGCCGCCCTCAGTAAAGAATTTTGGACTCAGTTTTTGACGAAAATTTTACGAAGAGGAGTGACATTTTAATTTGCATTTCGCGAATTAAAGATGCTTAAAGTACTTCGGATGAAGTATTTAAGTTGTCACGACACGGAATGGAACACGGAATAGAATTGAGATTGAGATATGTCCTTTCTGGACATTATTACGAAGAAAGTGGTAACGTATTTCGATGTGTTTGGTACGAGAATGTTGCACTGGGTTTTTGCTAAGGTCAATCACGCCTTTGTTATCACGCATGATAGGAACGTCGTCGAGTCGTACGTCATAGTCGATAAGAGCTTGTTTCATTCATAGTGCTTGTTGACATGCCTTTCCGGCACTTACGTATTCGGCTTCGGTAGTGGATATTTCATGAGCGGTTTGTTTCTTCGAGAATCAATATGTCAAACAACATCCCACGAATGTACAAATACCGCTAGTGCTCTTTCGATCCACATAATCTCCCGCATGATCAGAGTCAGCATATACTACTCCACATAATCTCCCGCATGATCAGAGTCGGCATATACTACGGTTTCTATGCCGGTCCCCTTAGGATACCATAATCCTAAGTGCGTAGTGCCTTTAATGTATCGGAAGATACGCTTAACCGCTTCAAGGTGAGAGGTTTTGGGAGCCTCTTGGAAGCGGGCACAAAGGCAGACACTAAACATGATATCGGGCCTACTTGCCGTTAGGTATAATAAACTACCTATCATGCCTCGATACTTGGTACTATCTACCGACTCACACTCTTTATCTTTCGTGAGTTTAGTATCAGAGGACATGGGGGTTTTCATTGGTTTAGAATCTTCTAGACCAAATTTCTTAAGCATTTCTTTAATATACTTAGATTGATTAAAGAAGATACCATCTTCCATTTGTTTTATTTGTAATCCAAGGAAGAAGTTAAGTTCACCCATCATGCTCATCTCGAACTCGTCATGCATGATTTTGGCAAATTCATCACACATGTCTTGACAAGTCGAACCGAATATAATGTCATCGACATATATTTGAACAATGATGAGATTTGAACTTTTCTTCTTAGTAAAAAGAGTGTTATCTACCATTCCTATTTTATATTCATGTTTAATAAGGAAAGCTTTTAATCTATCATACCAAGCTTTGGGTGCTTGTTTAAGACCATATAAAGCTTTTATTAATTTATAAACATGATCTAGTTTTTCAAAATCAATGAATCCCGGAGGTTGTGCCACGTATACCTCCTCATTGATAAAACCGTTCAGGAATGCACTTTTTACATCCATTTGGAATAGTTTAAAATCTAAGGCACAAGCATAAGCTAATAATATCCTAATAGACTCAAGTCTAGCAACTGGAGTATAAGTTTCATCCTAATTGATGCCCTCTTGTTGATTATAGCCTTGAGCAACTAACCTAACCTTATTTCGAGAAACAACACCATTTTCGTCTAACTTATTTCTAAATACCCACTTAGTTCCTATGATTATCATATTCCTAGGTTGTGGAACTAACTACCAAACGTCGTTAGCAACGAATTGATTTAATTCTTCTTGCATGGCGACTATCTAACTTTCATCATTTAACGCTTCATTCACATTATTAGGTTCTATAGTTGATATAAAACAAAAGAAGTTACTTTGGTTTTGGGCTTGTGACCTAAGGGTTCTTTAGTTAAGGTTTCTTATAACATTTTCTAAAGGATGGTTCCTAGATTCCTTAATATTGACTATTTCGTCAATTTCTAATCTTTCATCCTCAGCAACATTTTCTAGGTTTTTCTTTTTGACTTCCCTAATGGCTTCTTCTTCATCTAAGTCATCATCTACCAAGGGTGATGTCTTAGAAGGTGGAGGAGTTTCATCGAATGTCTAGGAGGTTTGGAGAGTTCATCGAATTGTCACGTTGGTAATTCTTTGATTTTCCTAGTGGTTTAATAAGGATGAAGTAGGCTACTATTTTTGGGATAACCTAAAAAGACACCTTCCTATGACTTTGGGTCAAACTGTAAGGTATCTTTGTGTTTAATATAAGCACTTGCTTCCAAACACTCTAAAATAGTCAAGAGTAGGTTTCCTACCTCTTAAGATTTCATAAGGTGTTTTTCATAAGATGACTCTAATTAGGATTCGGTTGAGAATGTATGTTGAAGTATCTACGGCGTTACACCAAAACTTTTGTGGTAACGATTGGTCGTTCAACATATTTCTACTCATTTATTGTAGTGTCTTATTTTTCCTTTCAACCACGCCATTTGATTGAGGTGTGCGTGGAGCCGATAAGTTATGTGTAATACCGTTAGCATTACAGAATTCTCCAAATTGCACCTCATTATTGAATTCCCTACCGTGGTCGGTTCTTATTGACACTATAGTACATCCTAATTGATTTTAAATTTTCTTACTAAATATTTTGAATTGATCGAAGGCTTTGGTTTTGTCCTTAAGGAATCTAGTCCAAGTATACCTAGAGTAGTCATATATTATGACTAAGGTGTAACGATTTCTTCCATAACTCCGTACGACGGATGGATCGAAAAAATCCATGTGGAGGAGTTCTAATCATCTAGTCATTGAGACTATATTCTTAGCTTTGCGACTAGTGTGAGCTTGTTTTCCAATTTTGCAAGCATCACAAAAATGTTGATCAAACTTAAGCTTAATTAGGTTTCTAACTAGTTCCTTAGATGCTAACATTTGAAATGAGACGCATATTAGCGTGACCTAATCTCCTATGCCATAATGTGGGAACATTTGTACAATCGTCGGCAAGACAAGTTTTGGTCTTTCTGGCTTATTTCCTCCTAATTTCAGTCAATATAAGCCCTTTCTTCCTAATACTCAACCTATGACTTACCGTCCTTAGTAATTTCAACTATCATGTTCAGCTAGAAAGTACTCTACTTATATATCACATTTTGTCTATATTTAGCAAGTAATCCTAAGTTATCACATGTTCTACAAATCTATATTGAGGATAGTCCATTAGAAATCGTAGAGAACTTTGCAATGAAGTAACCGCGAGAATTACTACCAAAAATAACGTTACCTCCATTATATTCCTTGTAAGTGGAGAAGAGTTTTCGGTTACCCGTCATATGTTTAGAGCATCCGTTATCTTTAATCCATTCATCGGGTTCCAAGTCGACTCTAAGGCATGTCTCATTTAGTGCTTGAGCTACTAGACATGCTTCGTTATTGACCTTCTCATCATCTTCTTCACCACTATCGCTCCAAGAACCTCCAACGAATGCTTTTTGGTTCTCTCGGTGGCTTTAGACATTTTCTAATAAGATGATTTGGATCACCGCATCTAAATCACTTCCTTTCACCCTTGCCGTCTTGTCATCTCGACTTCTTTGAAAGGTGTTTTTATCATTCCTAGGTTGTCTAACAAATCTTCCTCTTCTTTTGAAGAACTTCTTGAAATCTTTTACTGCCATGGCGTACTCTTCATCTTCACTTTCGGAAGTCGAACACTCTTCATCACTAGATTCCTTTTTAGCCTTTAAAGCTAGAGATCTCCTTTCTCCTTTAGTTTGACTATTTCAGAATCTTCTGATGATCATCTCATAGACGTTGAGGGTTTCCAATGACTCATCAGAGATAGTGGATGTTAAGTCTTTCCGGCTCTTTAATTAATGTACTTTTTGCTCTCCATTTAGGATGTAGAGCCCTAAGAAATTTCCTAACATAGTTCTTGCTAGAATAACCTTCATCAAGAGCTTTTAGACTAGTAATAATAGTATTAAATCTAGCAAAAGCACTATCTATAGATTTGTCTTTGGAAATGACAAATTGTCATATTGTTTGATACAAAAGGTCAATCTAATATCTTATGAGCATGATTATTACCTTGATGGGTGATTAACAAGGTTTTCCAAATATCTTTTGCCGTATTACACATAAAAATTCTTTCATATTCTTTTCTTGACAAAGCATTGTAAATAACCATTTTGGCTTCATTATTTTTTGCAGGCCTTCTTTTAAGTTCATCACTTTGTTTTTCAAAAGGGACAACCTCATCAAGTTTGGTTTCTGGATTTTGAATAATGGGTTGAAAATAACATGCCAAAGATCTAGATCTTTTGATTTAACATATGTCTCGAATCTATTTTTCCAATAAATAAAACTATCGCTTTCAAAAAGTGGTGGTCTTTGCATAGATTGTCCTTCTAGATATTTGTCAGAATCCATAGATCGATCCAAGCTTTAAAATACAGTATATTTTAAAAATCTTGAGTGACCTTGGCTCTTGATACAAATTGTGGAAACTAGAAGGGGATTGAATAGTTTACAGGTTCTTTTTCGTTTTAAAAGTTTGCTTTCAAAAAATGTTTAGATTCGAATTGTATGTTTAATCAACCAACAATATGAACAAACAATTACTATCTAAACTATGCCTAAATAACAATAATAATAATAAGTAAAGAGATAAGGAAAGGAACAATCAAACCAAGACGCCAAGATTTTATAGTGGTTCGGCTACAAAGCTCCTCTTCGCCCTACTCTACTCCTCGAGTATCCTACTTGAGATTTCACTATGTCAACAAGCTCCCTTTAGGCGGAGAAAACCGTTTACACGTCGCTTACGTTATTTTCTGACACTAAGCTAAATGTCGAGTCCTAATCTTAGCTAGAACCAATCTACCACTTCACAAGATATACACACTCACAAGATCTACACTATCGGATCTACACAATATCCGAATCACACAAATACACAAGATAAATACAATAGAGGTTTGGTACTTAGAAGAAAAGAGGAGAGATCACTAATTAACACTTCGTTTCTTGACGAATACGAGTGTTCTTCTCTTGCACTTGAATGAGAGGGAAGAGATGAGAAGAAGAGATTATATTACTTGAAACAAGATCTAAGTATGTTAGTGATCATGAGTTTTAGTGAGAGAAAGAAGTTTTAAAGAGAGAAATAAGAGACTGAAAAATTTCTTGCAAAGAGGAATTATTTTCAGCAAGGGGTGAACCAGTATTTATAGACAGGAAAAGCCAACGGTAACTGGCGGCGGTCCCGGCGGTCCCATATATATAAAGGTGCCGCCAGGCCTATAAGGGGGCCGCTAGTAGACTCCGCTCCTTTTTTTGTCTTTTTGTGGGGAATGTTGTATCTGGTATAGAAGCTTCCGTTTTAGGGGAAATTTTGAATTTCAAATTTTAAGTTTTTAATAAAACTTTTCTTTTAATTAGAAAATATTTTTTATAATTAGTTTTGTGAAAATCTTTTATAAAAATGTAATGGATGAGAGAAAAATAATTTCTTGATCACTAATCATGCTTAATGATTTGTTTGTTCATACCTTAAGTCATTACTAATCTTAGAAATGGAATTTTACGATTAATAATTTGTAAACGTTTAATTTTATCGTAAACGTTTTTACATTTTGTTATTATCAAAACGTTGAGAGGTCGAAAAATATAAATAACGTTCTTAGACATTATTTGTATTAACAATCTCCCCCTTTTTGATGATGTCAAAATATAAACTCATTTTGTATAAACTTAATAGTTACACATTATAAATGAGTTGTGTTCCATTTCTCCCCCTTTTTGTTGAATTCAAAAAGAATGAACGTCGAATCGTTGAGATGAGAAAGAAATCGACGATATCAAGACTCCCCCTTAATGTGAGCTCCCCCTTGTTTTGGGGCACCAAGGGATCGATCTCACAAAATTTGTTTGCTACAAAACAAAGTTAGAGGTACAAGTGCAAGACAAATATCATTTAAGCAATATATGATATTTAAGTCACCCAAAATAGAGTTTTATTCAACAATCAAGAAACTCATACATAAATAGACGGCACATACAACATACAATAGAGCTAAGATAAGCAAGAAAACATAAATCCATAAATTTCACAACAATCTAAACATACAAAGGATATAAGTCCTCGATGATTCATGATTCATAAGAGATGACTTTTGAGCAAAAGATTTTAGGTGACGCATATATGAGAATTTTTGAAAACATTTCAAGGTGGTGGTGGTGGAAAGCAGGAGGTGATTGCGGTAGTAAGAAGATATTCAAGATGAGCAAACATGATGTTCATCTCATCTCTTAAAGTGAAGAAAAGGTTTCAGTTGTGAGAGCAACATATGCGAGTTGACCCATGATAGTCATGATAGTTGTTGAAAAGAGGATGGCCCATGATAGGTGGTTGAGGTTGGGGTAGAGATGGTGGTGATGGAGTGTCATGAATGTAATCAGGAGGAGTGATTGGTGACAAAGAGAGTGTGATATCCAAAAAGGGATGACTTTGAAGTCTTCTCCCATTATCCGGCCGGCTACCACCCCTCAACCGTCGTCGCCGTCGCCAGTCACCGGAAAACTTTTCCGGTGAAGTCCAAAAATGATCCTCACCACCTGATCTACTCGATCCCCTACACCACTCTCCTCCACGCGCCACCCACACCACCATCGTCACCTCACCATCACAGCCACACACCACCAAGGGTGTGGCTGTTGGTGGTAAACACCAATGAGGGTGCGTTTGTTCTTGGTTCGCAGTCGCAACAAGGGTGTGTTCGGTGGTATAATAACAAAAAGGGTGCGTCCGTTTTGTGGTTAAACAACACAAGGGTGTTGTTTCGGTGGCTTAGCAACAAGGGTGTGTGTGGTTTTGTTATAAGGACCAAAGAGGGTGCGTTGGGTTCGTGTCACAGCCGCAGGGTGCGTACGGGTCGGGTCTGTCTCAAACCAAAAAGGGTGCGTGCGGCTTTGTATAGGAACAAAAGGGTGCGTGTGGTTATATACAGAAGGGTGCGTTTGAGGTTTATAACACCACGATGGGCGTTTGTTTCTGGGTTATGCAACGCATAGGGTGCGTTTGGTCTAACCCACCAGGGTGCGTTTGGTTGTAAAACCACCCGAAAAGGGTGCGTTTGTTGTGGGACAGCCACCACCCGAAGAGGGTGCGTCCGGTTTTGGGTTAGCACAAGAAAGGGGTGTTCGTTGGTTGTTATACAAGACTAGGGTCCGTTTGGTTTTGGCAGGTTCACAGCCAAGGGTGCGTTTTGGTTTGATAGAACGCCATGGGGTGCGTCGGGTTTGTGGTAACACCACACCGGGTGCGTTGGGTTTATGGCAGCCAAGGGCTGCGTTTGGTTTAACACTACCACCAAGGGGCGTTTGGTTCTCGGGTTTCACACGCAAGGGTGCGTTTGGTTTGGGACAGCAGCTAGGGGTGTTTGTTTTGGTCCGCTGGTCAGCCACGCACAAGGGTGGATTCGGTTGTGGTAGTAACACCATCAAGAGTGCGTTTGTTTTAAAACGACCCACACGGGGTGTTTGGTTGGCTGCCAAACAGCCCTTGGGGGTGTGTTTGTTGGTTCGGCTAGCCGGGGGATGTTTGGGTTGGTTTGGGTTTCGGGTCAGCCGCAAAGGGTGCGGTCGGGTTGTGGGTTAACAACCGACGACGGGGTGTCGGGTTAGGCTGTGAGACAGCCGGGGACAGCCGGGGCGTCGGGTTGTTTGGTCGGGTTTGGTTTGCAACGGAAATGGGTGCGTTTGTTATTGTGACACCGAAACGCGTGCGTTTGATTGTGTTGACACCGAAAAAGGGTGCGTTTAATTTAAAAGTATTCGATTATTTCGTTTATATTATCGATAAAATGTATATGTGATGAAATCTGTTTAAACTTGCGACGTCTAAGTAAAATGTGATATTAATATTTAAAACGGGATTGATAATAATGTATAAGCGATACTAGATATAGTTTAGACGAGTTTTGAACTAAAAACGGACTTTGGCGCGTTTTGTAACGGATAATTGTGAGCAGAAAACGAAACATGAGATTCGGGATTCGAGACTTTGAAAAGTCAGACTTTGGTTTACAAAATATAACAAATTATATTTTGACGGACGTTTTGATATAAAACGGGACTTTTAACTCCCAATAACGAAGAAACTGGAGTGAAATCGGAATATACACTTTAATAGAAAATAAGTTATTTTTAATATATTAAATCTGACAGATCTATTAATTAAACGATTTGAGCACTTTCGAGTCCGTTTCAGCCTTCCGGCGAAACACGAAAGTTGTTCGTAATGACGTTTTACTTTGCCGCGAGGATTGTCAGTTTTAAAATTAAGACATAGCGGGTCAAAACTAAAGGTCGGTTGATCTATTATTTCAATTAATTATATTTAAGACCACTGTTCGGTTCTAAAAACGGAAGGTCTAAAAATAGTAACTTTCTTAAATATTAGAGATAAGTTATATTGGACGAAAAATAGTATATATTACTAAAATTCCTAAGGGTTAAGTTTAAAGACGCGCTAATGGGGATTCTCATTACATTTTATATGACTGCATACTATAAAAATCTGTATGATTTTGGGTAACGATGTAGCATCAGTGGGGCGTATGATTATGAGTTATAATCGAACGACATAATTATAGGTCGTGGTCGAGATCGTTGCAGATTCAGTTGTGATTTAATTGGATTAATTGATCGTGGTCTTTAATCAATGTGAGTTCATAGCCTCGCTTTTCAATCTTTTGAATGTTTTATAACCCGCGAGGGGGATACATGCTTGTCTACAAATCCTTATACTTGGTTATCTTATAACAATGTGATTGTTTTAAAGGATTTTGTGAGTTTATAGCCCCATGTTTTTACTGGTATGTAAACATATATTTTTCTGGCGTGATGAATCATGCCTTGTTTAATGCATTTACATGCATTGTTTACAAATTGCGTTTACTACTATATGCATAGTCGTATGGGATACATTATTTGACTTTATTTTTTGTCACAAATGCATACTTTACTTTTGAAATGATTTCGGATTAGCTTAGGCTGATTGAACTGATAGCAATAAAATTACTGCCCGGGTGTTCTTGGAGGGGACACCGGTAACGGGAGTATATATATACGCATTATTTGTATCACTGCCCAAATTGGGTACATACAAGTCTACGTCACAGCGTCATGAACTGTAAATCACTTGGAGGGTGAGCGCGAATGTTATGAAATAGATCTATTCGGGTGTGGATCCCTGTTCGGGTGATTAGCGATCACTTGGTAAACGAACATTATAGCGTGATGTCCACGTGAATGATATAAAATAGATCTATTCGGGATTGACAACCCCCGTTCGGGTGACTAGCTATCACTGGGAACGAACGTTATAACATGTCGGATTATATCGTTGGGACCTTCGGGCCTCCCCAACATATTGGACGATATTTGTATAGTGCAGAACGGAATTTTATAGTGCGGGCATGCCGGAATTTATATAGTGACTCAATTTTGTTCATAAAATGTGTTATGCATTCTTTATAAAATCTTTGGGATAAGATTTGGTACTTATGGTGACATAAAATGTGTTATGCATTCTTTATAAATCTTTGGGATTTTTACATAGTACTGTGATATACAGTGGATTACATTCATATTTAAACTAATCTATGAACTCACCAACTTTAATGTTGACACTTTTAAGCATGTTTTTCTCAGGTGAATTAGCTGTCTTGACTATTGGTGCATTGTAGGTCTTTACATTCAAGTTTTCATGTGATGCAATATTAGGGGACAAATGTATTATTAAATTCAGATTTTTATTAAATCAACAAATGTTATTATTTCAAACGGACACCATAGTAGGTCGTGCTCTTGTAATCCTATTGCTGTGTATTCGAAGTACACCCATTTGGTATTCCGCTGCGTTGTAATGTGATTTCTGAGGGTGTTACATAAAACGTTGTTGTAGACTTGAACTACCTCAACAGTTGAGAGGGTCATTAGCAACATTTCTGTATCCATCTAAAGAAAGGGTTTATCTACGAGCATTGGCAGTTCGTTAGATGGAATTACATTGATGACCAACTCACTTTGTGAAGAAAGTGGAAATCTTGGAGCGTGAGATCAAGAAGCTAAGGCGAAGTCGTATTCCCATCATCAAAGTTTGATGGAACTCCAAGAGAGGTCCAGAGTTCACGTGGGAACGCGAAGGTCAGATCCGAGAGAAGTATCCACACCTCTTCACAAAAACCGCACCCTCGAAGAATGTTTTGCTCGTTGAGCCTTGGGACATGCTCACCTAAGGGGTTGGAGACTGTAACATTTTCATTTTCAGGTTTTTTACAACTTTATAAATTCTATTATTTATTGTTAGTACTTTACGCGTTCGCTTTTATTAATTTCTTTATAGTTAATCGCGTAATCTAAAAATCACGTTCATTATAAACGGACATCAAACAATTAAAGTTTGCATCAAGCAAGTGGGTATATGATTATTAGGTGTATAATTTAATTACTTGTCACTAATTTATTTTTGTTGGTTACGTAAAATGCTTACGTTTCGCATTAAATTACATTCGGTCGTACCCGAAGCCACCTTTGCTATATACACTCAAACAAATAACCCATATTTTTATACCCAATACTCTAAATTAATTGTTTTTTCTCACTTATATCATCCTTTAACAATGGTATAGGTTTTTCACAATGAAATAAATCTTTAATCCCATTTAAGTCTTTCTTATAACTTGTTAACCTTACACTAGTTGATACTTAGGCCATGTGCTAGAAATTGTCCATCTATGTACCTAAACCCACTTTTGCTGCATCTTGCCTAGGAGGAGGAGAGGTTTCTTACAACTTATATCAAACCATTGACTCCACATGGTTTCCATTTGACAGTAGTTTAGGTTTCCGTAGCACTATATAACGCAAGGCAATAGTCTAGTATAACATTTACACATCTAAACAAATTACCAAAGCACACACCTCTCTCTTTTGAGCCCTAAACTCATGGCACACTATTGTGTTTTAGGGTTTCATTTTAATTTTCCATCCAAGGCAATCCAAGTGTTCAAGTGTTCTTTCTAAGGTTACCTAAGGTTACACAAGGTGTTGGCAAGCTTGGATTCGGGTTTTAACTAAGGAATAATCAAGCAAACAAAATTGGTTTTCTTGATTGGGTTTTGATTTTGACGGCTTGATTTGGGTATAAATCTTGTGTTCATTACCTATTTGTCTTCTATAGGTCTATTTAAAGTATTCAAAGTTCATTCATTAATTTTTGTGTATACCTTCTTGTTGTATGAAGGTTAATCACACCTAGATTCACTTTTAAGTTATATAATTGTGATTGGTGTTTTCATATGGACAAAGACGCGATGGACAATTAGAGGACTAAATACATGTAAGATATACGGTATAATACTTGATAAAATAATGGTGCAAGGTTCTTAAATAAAATGATTGTAAACTAACTTTATAAATTGAAAACCCTAATTTTATTTTAATGGCTACTGTTGAAATTCGAACTAAAGACCCTATATTTTATATTTTATAAAAATAGTGCTCTTTACAAGGATCGTGAGCATGTAAGGAACTCGAAAAATGGAATTATAACAAACAAGTTATGGATTTTACAAGTTATATATATAATTAACTTTATAAAAATAATTTTTATAAAATGTGATGAACAGTAAAGTTACTGTTCATCGGAGGTAAAAATTCCATAATGTAATATTTTGATAAAATTCCTTAATACGAACCCACGGACATAAAGAACTAGAAAACGGAATTATAACGAACAAGTTACGTATTTTACAAGTTATATATAATTAATTCTATAAAAACAATTTTTATAAACTGTTATGAACAGTAAATACTACTGTTCATCGGGATTTTATAATTTTATAAAAAAAATTTTAATAAATTTTCTTAATACTATCAAGGACATATGGATTCAGATAACGAACTATAACGAACGAGTTATGATTTAAACAAGTTACATAAAATTAATTTTATAAAAAAATAGTTTTTATAAACTGTGATGAACAGTGAAAGATACTGTTCATCAGAGGTTTAAACCTTATAAATATGATGTTTTGGTAAATTATTTTAATACGGAGACGTGGACATAAGAAACGTATAAAACAGAGTCGAAACGATAAAGATATGAAGTTTTAAAACTCGCGCGCATTACTTTTATTTTTATACAATCTTTTATAAAACAATTAAATTAATAATGACATATCATTATTAGACCATACTTTTTACAAATGATGCGTTAGTAAATAAAAATAATATTTTCTTTACGAGTACAAGTATATACACTTTCATTTAACAAAGTACGAGTTAATTATTGTTTTAACTTTTAAATAACTAATAAAAACTATTAGGTGGTGGTGTAGCTATACAACATGTGATGTTTTATTTATATGAAATACATTATACTCATACGGCTACTAATTAATTAGGTTGCATTCAAATTGCCAAGGCGATTCGCTTACTTGATTTAGATAATCAATCATTCACTTACGGTGAGTTCATAGCCCCGCTTTTATACAATTATATTGTTTTACAACATTGGGGTGAGAAACATGCATTGTTTTACATTTGGACGTAAGTACTCTTTTAAACATATTACGAGTTGGCCTAAAGTAGCTAAACACCACTATTGCCCACTTATCATGAACTGTCAATTGCTAGTTAGCGATGCGCGGAATGTTAGGAACTAGATTATTTGGGATTGACATTCCCCGTTCGGGGTGAGTAGCGCTAACGGTTTCGACAGTACTGAAAACATCGACTTATACATGTCGGAAACACTTCGGATGTTGCGGGAAGGAACATCAACATGGGCACATTTAGTGCATTAAATTGCTTACATATTGTCGAGCCTTCGGTGTCTTGAGCTTAGTGCACTGTAATTACTTTAAGATTGTTTATATGTGTTACATGTCATACATTGGAAATCTTGTGGTCCTATTTTATACAGATACTTTAAACCTGAGCATTCACAACTTTATGTGACGTTTTAAGGCATGTTTTTCGCAGTCAATAAGTTATACAATTTAATGAGAAACAAGGTTACATTTGGTGCGTCATCATTTTGGAGTCATTTACTATAAAGATTTGGAAGCATTACATTTTGGGAATATTTGTTATGTTTTAAAATCTTTACTTTTCACGGATGAACTATTTATAGCTTCGGCGATAGTCCAAACAAGTATATTTAATCCCTATGTATCAATTTTAAACGACTCATATAGAGGTCGTTCTCATATCTCGTGCTATTGATCTATGAAGTAACACTCGCCAACCCATATTCCGCTGCGACCCATTTTGGGGGTGTTACAAATAAACATCCTAAGGGAACCATCCTTCTTCTTAACGAAAAATACCGGCGCTCTCCAAGGCGATGAACTTAGTCGAATGAAACCTTTGTCTTGGAGTTCCTTGAGTTGTCCCGACAACTCCTCTAATTCAAAAGGTGCCAAACGATAAGGAGACTTTGCTACTGGCGTTGCTACAGGGGTTAACTTAATCCGAAACTCAATTTCCCGAATAGACAGTAATCAAGATAGATCATCCAGAAATACCTCAGGAAAATCTCTAACCACTAACAATTTCTTGTTTCTTATCACTTAGCTTAGCGCTCATCAACAATCTTGCTTTCTCATCTCTCCTACTACTCTAAGCACCTTGCCATCCGGTAGTGGTATCCTCACTACCTTCTCATGGCAAATTATTTTAGCTTTAAAATTAGACAACCAGTCCATTCCTATAATCACATCAAAACTCCCATGTCCAAAAGGTATTAAGTCAATGTCAAAGATATGACCCTCGATTTCTAGTTTGCAACCCTTAATAACCTTATCAATCTCTACTAGCTGCCCGCTGGCTATTTCAATCTCATATTTGAAACTAAGTCGCCGCTCTAAGCTATACAGAAGGTATGGAGGTAGTGGAAACAAAACTACAGTCGGCACCAGAGTCAAATAAGGTAGTGGCAAAGTGCTTGTTCAAAGTAAACGTACCCGTCATAATGTTCGGATCCTGGCGAGCTTCTTCTGCTCCCAACATGAATGCCCTACCCCTAGCCTGGTTCCCTTGGTTTCTACGACCCTAACCCTTGTTATTAGCAACAACTTGGTTTGGACGGTTTCCTCCCGGTCCTTGTACCCTATTCTATCTAGGACAAGCTGGTCTAACATGGTCGGTACTACCACACTTATAACATGCCCTAACAGGTCAGTTTCTAGCATTGACAGGATTCACATTCCTTGGCACACTTCTACAATCCTTTGCCAAATGACCCGGGTGGTTACAGTTGTAGCATGTGCGACAAGGTCCACCAGGTGCATGGTAGGAGTTGCAGATGGTACACTTGGGCCAAGTACCCGTATTCTCTCTTCCTACAGGGTTCACAGTAGTAGCAAAAGCATTCACAGTCCTGGTCCTCTTATTATCTTCCCTTCCATTCCTATCCTTGCTAGGTTCCCCACATTTCCTCTCTCTCAAAATCTTAATTGTTCTATTCTATAGCTCATCAGTCAGTACACAGGAAATCTCACAGCCTTTGACATAGACTTTCGCCTCGTTGATGCCACATGCCATGGATTTAGTGGAGCTAAGGCCATACAACATACCTTCTTAAAATCCTACTCAGGAGTTACCAAATGTGGAACTAACCTAGCCAACTCATGAAACCTATCAGTATACGCAGCATGGCCAGCCCCAACCATGGCGTGATTCCACAACTCAGATTCTAACTTTTGTATCTCATGACTAGGACAAAACTCTTGTGTCATCATACACTTAAAGTCATTCCATGACATACTAACAGCAACTTCTTGACTTAGCGTGCGGATCTAAAAGTTCCACCACGTTAAAGCCTTACTCACAAATGAACCAGCAGTGTATTTCACCTTTTGCCCTTTTGGTCAATACTACAACCACTCATATCATGCACAGATTCTATTTCTCAATCCCAACGAGTGCGGGCTACAGCACATCAATTACAATCATATTCTTAGGGTTACCGCTAATAATTCCTTATATGAACACCTAACCGGTGCCATTACTATCACATTCCATACATTCTCCTGAAAGTTTCTCATTAACCACATTATCATTCTGATTTCCAACATTCCCTTGGTTACTAACCTGGGCCAACATGGCGGGTAAGAGGTTTCGCAATTGTTGGGCAATGATCGTTGAATTCGGGTGCACCCCCATTGGCTCCCCCTACATTCCCATTAGCTCCCTTTACACCCCTATTGGCTCCCATACCTAGGCCATTTCATTGACCATTCAATTCATCAACACGCTTATCATTACCTTCCCTAGGTCTTCTACCCCTTCCACCTCTACTAACCCGTTCACCTGTTCCCCCTCCTAGTGATTCGGCAGCAGCCCGGCCAGCACTTCAGGTTCTCATGCTTGGCGGCATTATCTATACGCGGGAGAACATGGGCAACGTTAGGTAAGTGGGAAGACTCGCACACATTCATCGATATCTTACTATACAAAACCAAATATAGCGCAAACCACCACCCTTATGTGTCAACATAGATTCTGTGTGAACAACAATACCAAGTTTGAGGGAGGTTGTGACACGATTATAAATTACGTTGGCCACGTACTTATATTCGCATCTTTTCCATTCATATTCAATATTGATCCACTTTTCAATCACTACATAAACTAAGGCTCCAACCAAAAACACACAAAGGCACACTCAAAAGCGGAACATCGCACACATAGGAAACCTATACGCACTAAACGACGACTCTTAGGTATAGTCTAGGCGAATCTACCTAGTTTCTCTATAAAACTTGGCTCTGATAACCAATCTGTCAACCCGACAATGCGGAAACTCGGGAATGCAACATAAATGATCAATCATTAACATGGTCCAAAATAGAGAAAACTACATTTCCATAACTCCACGTGCTATGAGACCATCAACCTTGAGCAAATCAAGTGGATGTCCAATCGCAACTAAATCCACAAATCTCCTTACATTTAGTCATATGCCCTCGCAGGGGACATACATAACTTAAACCATATCTTATAAATACTAAAATCAAACAACAAGCAAGCAAGACTTCAAACGAAATTCCACATGGGATACTTCTAAGTCTGTTATTAATCACCAAACTATTCCTCTTTCACTTCACCTGAAAATGATACTCGAAAACGTCAACAATAATGTTGGTGAGCTCGTAGGTTTGACCTTAAACCTAAAAGTTGTGTTCAATATTTCAACAGTGGGACAATAGTGCTTTTGACAGTGAAATATTAGGCTAACAATCCAAGACATAGCATCCCCGCTAGTCATATCTCAACATCCAATAATAAATTCGGAGTCGCAACTCCCAAATCACTAACGCACCTAAAGGGCCTACCAGCTGGAGCACTATATTAGGACGTACCACACAGAACCTTGCATGCCAAACACAGTACATGCAAGTTACGAACAGGACCTTGTATGCAAACACGGACATACAAGTACAACAAGAACCTTGCCATGTCAAAACACAGGACATGCAAGTAAATCAAACATAATATTCACATAACAGCATAGCACTATTCTTTGCAAAAACAAAACCACATTTCGCACAGATCAATTCAAAATATTTCAAAACACATTTGGGTATCATTTTCCCCAACGAAAAACCGCATCAAAAGTGGGTACGAGAACTCACCTAAGCAAAGCTTTAGAAACAACTTTACTACACAGCAAATAAAAAAAAAAAAAACACAAGACAAACAAAAAAAAAAAAAATAAAAAAAAAAAAAAAAATAAAAAAATAGGCATAACGACGCCAGCTACGACCTAGTCCAGTAATGTCTCATTTTAATCAATCATTCCATAAAACAATTCTTCCCGTTTGATGCTAGAGTTTAGACGCGGTTGTACAATTACCCAAAAAGTTTTAGTGGTGTTGATGGTTGAGATTGATTCTCCACATTATATCAATTCATTCTCCGATTAATACATATTGTACTATTTATGCGCAAATTGATAAGTAATATACTATTATTTATATATTATTAATTATAAATATAATCTCGACCAAGTCTATTCCGTACACTTAATCAATTCAAAATAATCTTCATTGATGAAAACGACATGTTTAATAAAACAACACCTTAGGAAAGTTTGAGAAAAGTTTATTTTTTTCGTCTTTTAGTTGATTTATTAATTAAATAAAATAATAAAAAAATTATCTTCTTATTAAAATCAAAAAATATGATTTAAGTAAAATTTCTAAGTATAAACTTTTTACGAAAAATTTCGAATGACCGTACGTGTTAACAACGTTTTCCAGGTTTCACTTAATTTCCAAAACCCTTTTCACACCGTCGACACTTTTCGACAAAATTCCAAAATCTCAAACTTTAACGTTCACCAAAACGTTTTCCCCAAAATAACGATCAATATACTTAGTTAAAATACTTTTGCTTTCAGATGTCACACAACTTCAAAATGACCAAGTATCGGCTTATTGGGCCTCATGCCCAACAAGGGTCCATTAGGACATATATAAGTCCAAAATACTATTTAAGTCCAAACCAGGGCCTTTTACATATATAAGTATTACTTATATGTAGAAATAATCCGGACCACAATAAGCCCTCCCGTTAAGTCGCGGCTCAAATAGACTTATTGGGTCGTGAGTTTATAAACTCTAAAATACGTATATTAAGCTTAAAATAAGCAATAAGCTACGTATCGCTTTTGGTTACTACCATAAGCCTCAAAAATAGTCCACAACATATGCCATAATACAAAAATAATCAAAATCACTTTCCTAGTGACTTTGGGAATTTACACGTGGCCTTTAAGCCCAAATAAGCCAAGAAATAGCTTAAAGATAAGCCCGAATAAGATATACAAGCAACTTATCAAAAATAAGCATTCTAGCAATATATATTATTCAACCATCACGACCACAACATCAAAACTACAAAAACCCTTATTTTCTTTTTTACTATTCACGAACCAAACGCACCCTTTTAATTCATTTTGCTTCCAAAAATCAATTTTCACAACTAACATATATGCATCAAAATAAACCCAAAAGGACAAACAAAATTTAAATTTGAAAACTTACAAGAAAATCTTCAAATTTGTAGATTTTGACACATAACCGACATCAACGTTGTTTAATGAATAACCAAACACTAGAATCACCAAATATTTAGGTCTTCATGTTTTTCTTGATCAAAATTCAAAAATTTGAGTGTGTGTGTGTTGTAGGTGGCGAACGAACTATACACACACAAGAGAAGTGTGTGTTTTTATTTTTTGTAAATAGAATGAATTATGATGAAAATAATTCTAGTAGAAGCATATATGTGTACATCTTTAGATAAAGGAGCTAAAATTTAGCCTCCTTGTCTCCCTTTCTAACCATAACCGGCCATGGGATCCAAGGGAGTCCCGGGCCTTTCTTCTTGTGTGTCAAACAATATCCTCGTAAAACTGCAGAGCTCTTCACGACTCTCTCGTCGCTCAGTATTTTAACCCCAAAGTTAAAAGCATTTTTTATTACTTAAAATACTTTTCATTTATCTCGCACCGCATCGAGCGTGCGCACCTTGCATCCCTCGCGCGCTCATGATCTCTTCTCTGCAAACTTTAATTAGACTTTAACGGACGTGTCAGATCGTTTTTTCGGCATTTCTCAAATTACGTGTCAAAACCACTGAAATACACATAACAACAATACCTTTCAAAAGGCTTATTAATCACAAACAACCTCAATTATATATCTCATAAAATACCCCACGTCAACCCGGTATAAAATCTGAATCAACTGACCAAGACTAAATAGTCACAGACTATACCCGAAATATTCAAAAACCAAATGTCCAAAATGTTAAACGTACACCCTCAATGTGTATATGTGATGACAGATCATCAGTGGGGGGATTAATATACAATCAGGCATACCCTAGGTGTAATGGACTCACAAACAGATCCTTACAAGGTGTATTGGAAAAAAAAAACAAAAAAATTCAATTTTGGGGGGGGGTTTGTAGGCCAAGCGTAGTGTGACAGACTCAAGTGTGTTTACCCACCTCCCCCTAGCTTGCTCTTCCACTTCTCTCTCCTCATGAGTTACCAACAACATTTTTTTATTTCAGTTTGCTGCTTACCGGCCGCATATCACTCTCTCATACCAATGTCGCCCTAACTGTGGTGCCCTTAGCGTAAGAGTCTAAAGCACTGTGTAAGCACCAAGCTCCTCCCCCTATCTCGCTCGCGCTATCTCCCTCCACCCTCCCTAAAGTTAAACCCAGGGTACCATGGCAACCGCTCTCTCGCTCTCCTCGCCAAGAAGCATTACTAACCGCGCTCTGTGTGTGTGTGTGTGTGAGTGGTTTAAGTAATTATAACAACATAGGCTTCCAGATTGCTCCAGTTGTACCTCGCAACTTTAAGAATATCATGTGCGCTCGCACGCTCTCTCTCGTGTAGAGATGAGAGGTATCTCTCTTCTTCGCGCACACACGCGCACTCCGTTTATAAGGTTTTTGTTTGTTTTTATTGGACGAGAGATACCTCTCATCTCTATCGTAGCGCTAAGCTTGATGATTTTTAAATTAGGTTACACTGTTGGTAAATCTGGCTATGTTTATAATTATCTTAAACCACTACCAGTTCTAGATGAGATTTGTATGCTTTGGCTTGCGTAGGAGGATGTTTCGTTGCATGTTACCTTGTTTAGTAGCTTTAAGTTGATTGAGGTCTATATAGAACATGGTGTTACCGCTTTAGACTCTTACCTTAGGGCACCACAGTTTAGGGCGACATTGTAAGAGATTAGTGATGAGGCTGGTAGTATTGCAGCAAACAGAAATAAAAAAATGTTGTTGTTGACCTGGCATGAGTTTAGTGAAACAACTAAGAAACCTGTTTGTGAGTCTGTCACACCTAGCTCTTTGCCACAACATGATTCAAGTACACCTTGTATGGATTCTATTTGTGAGTCCATTACACCTAGGTGTATGCCTGATTGTATTTTAATCTCTCCCACTGATGAGTCTGTCATCACATATACACAGTTGAGTGGTGTACAGTGTAACTTTTGCCCTTTTTGTGTTCTGAATATTTCGTTAATAGTCCTTTGACTATTTGACTTTTATCAGTTTATTCAGTTTTTGTACCGTGTTGACGGTGATGATTTTATGAGATATGTGATGAATTGAGGTTTATTGTGATTAATAATCCTTTTTGAAAGGTATTATTGTGTTATGTGTATTCCGGGTGGTTTGACCCGTGAATTTTGAGAAATGCCGAAAAACGAGTCTGACACGTCCGTTAATGTGCAAATTAAATTTTGAAGGGTTTAAGTGTAAATATGGCAAGTGAAAACTCTAGTTAATGGAAAAGTATTTTTAGGTGAAGTAAAAATGCTTTTTAATGCTTTGGGTAATATTTTACGGTTGAGTTTTACGAGCTTTTAGTGATTTTTGACACAGAGGAAGAAAGGGCCTGGGACTCCCTTGGATCCAATGGCCGTTATGGTTAGAAAGGGAGACAAGGAGGCTAAATTTTAGCTCCTTTGTCTAAGAGATGTACACATATATGCTTCCACTAGAATTATTTTCATCATAATCCATTCCATTTACAAAAAATAAAAACACACACTTCTCTTGTGTGTGTATAGTTCGTCCGCCACCTACAACACACACACACACTCATAATTTTTGAATTTTGATCAAGAAAACATGAAGACATAAATATTTGGGGTTGATTCTAGTGTTTGGTTATTCATTTAAACAGTTTTGAGTTGTACCGTTATGTGTCTAATCTACAAATTTGAGATTTTCTTGTTAAGTTTTCAAATTTAAATTGTTGTTGTCTTTTGGTGTTTATTTTGATGCATATATGTTAGTTGTGAAAATCAATTTTTGGAAGCGAAATAAATTAAAAGGGTGCGTTTGGTTCGTGAATAGTAAAAAAAGAAAATAAGGGTTTTTGTAGTTTTGATGTTGTGGTCGTGATGGTTGAATAATATATGTTGCTAGAATGCTTATTTTTGATAAGTTGCTTGTATAGCTTATTCGGGCTTATTTTTAAGCTATTTCTTGGCTTATTTGGGCTTAAAGGCCACGTGTAAATTCCCAAAGTCACTAGGAAAGTGATTTTGATTATTTTTGTGTTATGGCATATGTTGTGGACTATTTTTGAGGCTTATGTTGTAACAAAAGCGATTACGTAGCTGTATTTTTGTTATTTTAAAGCTTAATATACGTATTTTAGAGTTTTATAAATCACGACCCAATAGTTATTTGATCAGCGACTTATGGGAGGGCTTATTGTGGTCCGGATTATTTCTACATATAGGTATATACTTATATATGTAACTGGACCTTGGTTTTGGACTTAAATAGTATTTTGGACTTATAAATGTCCTAATGGACCCTTGTTGGGCATTGAGGCCCAATAAGCGATACTTGGTCATTTTGAGAGTTTTGGTGGACTTTTTGAAAGCAAAATGTATTTACTAAGTGATATTGATCGTTATTTTGGGGAAAACGTTTTGGTGAACGTTAAAGTTTGAGATTTTTGGGAATTTTGTCGAAAGTGTCGAATTGTGAAAAGTGTTTGGAAATTAAGGTTTGAAACCTTGGAAAAAACGTGTAAACCAGTTTTTAAACGGGTCTGTCGAAAATTTCGTAAAAAGTTTTTACTTAGAAATTTACTTATAACATGATTTTGATTTTTAATTATAAGATAGTATTTTAATTTTTTTATTTAATTAATAAATTCACTAAAAAGACGAAAAAATATTATTTTTCTCAAAACTTTCCTAAGTGTTTCGTGATTCTGTGATTAAAAACATGTCGTTTTTCAAATCAATGAAAATGATTATTTGATGTGATTAAGGTGTTCGGAATAGGACTTGTCGAGATATTTTATAATTAATAATTATAAATTTTTTTAATATTATTTATCTATTGCGGGCTAAATGTTACAAGTATGGTATTTATCGGAGAATGTGATTGATATGATTGTGGATATAAGTGTTCCATCCATCACCCAATAAAACTGTTTTTGGTAATTGTAAACGCGTCTCAACTCTATGCATCAAACGGTGAAAGATTGTTTTGGGAACGTGAGTGGAATTAAAATGAGGAATTAAATGGACTAGGTCGTGTGCGGGCGTCGTTGCATTTGCTTGTGTAGTAGAAGTTGGTTGCTAAATGCTTGCTTAAGGTGAGTTCTCGTAGCCTCACTTTTTACTGTTTTTTTCTGTTAAGGGAAAATGATACTCAAATGTGTTTTGAAATGTTTTGAATTGATCTGTGCGAAATGTGGTTTTGTTTTTGGGACAAGATATGTGCGAAATGTGGTTTTGTTTTTTGGACAAGATATGTGCTTATGGCTGCTATGTGAATATTATGTGTTGTATGATTGTTTGGGCCGGAGGGGTACGCCTATCCCAGTATTTGTGTAATTATTAGAGCGGCTGGGTACGCCTACCCTGGTATGTGTGAGGTCCTGCCCTAATATAGTGCTCCAGCTGGTAGGCCCTTTAGGTGCGTAAGTGACATATGGTGATCGACTAGCGGAATTGCTAGGTCGTGTTACATGGTTAGCGGGGATGCTAAGTCATGGGTTGTTTGCGTATATTCACTGTCATATTGCACTATTGTCCACTGTTTTGAAATATTGGAACAGCTTTTGGGTTTAAGGTCAAACCTACGAGCTCGCCAACATTATTGTTGACGTTTTCGAGTATCATTTTCAAGTGAAGTGAAAGAGGAATAAGTTGGTGATATGTGATAACAGACTTAGAAGTATCCCGTGTGGATTTTTCATGTGAAGTCTTGCTTGTTTATTTTATTTGGTTTTAGTATTTGGAAGATTTTGGTTTAAGTTTGGATTTGGACCCCTGGTATGTGCTTAAATACACATACCTTTTCTCTAATAAAATGAGCTAAAAAGACCAATAATGACCAATAATACATAAAGAAATGCATTGTATATGTGTATTTCGTGAATTGTGTCTTGCAGGTACGGATATTTAGTAAAAAGAACAAAAACGAAGCCAAAATGGACAAAACCGAGCACGGGAATGGAAAGAGCATAAGAAATCGAAGCCAAAGGCGTATTTATCTTTTATGGGCCAACCCGTACCCATTTTATTTGTAACACCCCCAAAATGGGCCACAGCAGAATATGATGTTCTGAGGGTATTACTTCATAGATCAATAGCACAAGATATGAAAAACGACCATTATAAGGGTCGTTTGAAAACTAATACATTGGATTTAATAAATGGTTCGTTACAAAGCTCATAGGCTTAACTTGTTTAACTTGATAATGT
>BQNB010060853.1:0-36751 GCA_026074375.1 Tanacetum coccineum
AAAATTGCTTTTCAAGGTGAGTCGTACTTCGTAAGTGACACAAATGGCAAGTGTTAAATCTTTAGTTCGATTTGGGAACCAACAAGTTCACCGGAATTGATTATGATAATACCTCCGTTGAGAGTATTATATTTTGGTAATTTTTACCAATTGGTGACTTTTATTTCTTTATTAAAAAGGAAGATTTTTTTTTATATTTTTGCTATTTTTTTTATCTTATACTTATACTAAAAAGAAAGGAAAATATTTTTTACGTTGTTAATTTATGCTTTTTTTTATATTTTGATTATAAAATAGAATGAAACTATCAGAGGGCAAGGATCTCAAACCAAAATAAAACTAAAAACGAGAATCTTAAACAAACACTAGACCCCCCGGAATAAACGTCCGCCGCCAAAAACTTGATAGCAGTTTTATATACACAATAGAATACAATATAAAATATTATTCAAAAGAGCAATTAAGAAAATTCCCTAAGGAAAATTCACTCTCAAAAATATATATAATATAATATATAATACGTATATTTAACCGGGTAAATATGATCACCCGGGTCGTTTCCCCAACGACTAGTGAAATTGAAACCTCGTTTAGGCTTGAATTCTGATTTGAATGAAGCAAAGATATTTTTGATAATCTATATCTACTAAATAAAAGCAACAATTAAAATTGAACAATTAAAGGCAATTAAACAATTAAACAAATACGGGAAACAAATAAAACACGACGATTAAGCAAATAGACTAGAATTAAACCCTAAGATTGCAAACTAATTTTCTACACCTAAATTAGGATAAAAGAAAATTTTAAGAAAAATAAAAATATTTTTTTATAAGATTATTTTTGAATATTTATCAATCAAAAACTATTTAATTCTAATTAAATCCTAAAAATTAAAAAAAATAGAAAATAATTGAAATTATATTTTTACTAAGAAAAAGGAATTACTATTTTTGGCTTTTTAGATTAAAAGATATGATTTTTCTAAAATTTAAACTAATTAAAAACTTTTAAAAGTAATAAAAATATTAAAAAATATAATCCTAAAATTTTTATAAAAATTAAACTAAATACAGAAAATATGCAGAAATTTAATAAAAATAAAAGCCCTAATTTTTACTTTTTATTTAAACCTTAATTAAACTAATTAAAAGCTAAACCCTAATTACTAATAAAACTAATTAATACTTAACTAAGGACTTGACTAAGGACTAATGGTGTTAATCCTTGAAGGACTAACAGTGCAATTACACTAACTGACAAAGGATCAACTAAGTTAACAAGCAAATATCAGAAATTACAAAACCTACCCTGAAAACTAACCCGACTTCAAACTAAGTCCATTTTAGGCTTAAAAATAAGTTGAAAATAAAAAGTGCTTTTCAGCAAAAACTTAAAGAAGCAAAATTATAAAATAAGCTGGGGAGAACAACTTTAACAAAAGCACTATGGTCTGAAACCCACTAATAAGCTCTTAAACAGCTTATTTATAAGCTGTTCTCAGAAAGTTGGTGTTTGGGCTTATTTTTACTTAAACAGCTATATTAAGCTCAAATTAAGCTCAATTTTAAAAAGGAAAGAAGTCCAAGGTAGCTTATAATGTGTATTACCTAGAAATGAAAAGCTAATTTTCCTAGAAACAATTTTAACCAACTAAAATTGATGATGAAAATGCTGAACTCAGGAAATGACTTAAAAAGTTTAAAAGTAAAATAAGCTCAAATGCTCAAAAAACTAATTCAGAAGCTAAATTTTTGAAGATAACCTAACTATTAATCCCTAATGACAACCTACTATTCAGATTTTCTAATTAACAACAAATCTAAGCACTTAAGAAGAACCTAACTAAACTGCTTATTTTTGGTCTGTTTTGGTTTTTTTATGACTTTTTGACAGCAAATTAAGCTAACCAATTAAGCTGGAAATGTAAAATAAGCTAAGACTTAACTAAAGCTACTAGAAAACTAAAATATATTTAAAATTGAGCCTCTAATTCCTACATTTACTAACTTGAATTAAAGCTTAAATATCAGCAGCTCTAACTGATTTAGTGCTGCTGATGCAATTGGCAAACCAAGCACACACTTGTGCAGGCACTCCTAAAAGTTACTACTACTTTTAACACACTTATTGTAAATGTGCAAACCAAGAACAAGCAAGATCTAAACCCTTGAAGGCTTAGATCCAATATTCACTAGCTAAAAGAAAGGTAGAAAGTACCCTGGTGCTGAAAAGATAAAATAAGCCTAAACTTATTGATTTTTGCAAACTAACCTTTAAAATTGCTTTTCCTAATGATTATAAGGTAGAATGAAACTGACTCAACCAAATTCAAGAGCTCACTTTGACTTTTTGAGGTCAAAGTAGCTAAATCCAAACACTCCTTTCAAACTTTGACAGTTTTGATAAAAGCTTTTAAAATAAAATCTACTAATCTAAACTATGATCCCAGACATTATTTAGCTTAAATTTAACTTAACAAACATGATTAATCAACTAAACAAGCAATAATCAAAGATCTACTCTATTTTTACTATTTTTGGATTTTTAAAGCTTTTAAAGACAAAAATGAAGGCAACTAGGATTTATAACTAATAAGCTAAAGACAGATTATCTAACTAATCTAATAAACAATTTTAGAGATATTTAAGCACAAATAAGCAAACATTATAAGCAAATAAGCAGATTTAATCTTAGTAAGTAAATAGACAATTATTGAAAGCTAGAATAAAAAGGATTAAATGAGGAACTTACAAGGCACCTCTAGCTAAACAAGAGGACCCTATTAGGGCAGCTACAAGCTCCCTAGCTTATTAATAAGCTAGGGTATAGGTCCATGGGATCTCTTCCAAATTAAGATCCCCTTCCAAAAAACTCATAAGTCCACAAGTAAAGGTAAATTAATACTTAAGCTGATTTTAAGAATAAAAGTATGATTAAGGAAGTTTAAGCTCTATTATGAGCTTATAGACTCATTAGAGCTGAATTTGAGCTTATGAGGGCTTATTGAGCTTTAGCTTAATATTTGAGAATTTAAATGAGAGCTTAAAAGTGAGATTTAAAGAGCTTTAAACTGAATTTCATTAATAAAAGATACTGATTACATTACTTAAAAAGGAGATTACAAAAACATTTAAGGAAAATTACATTTAAGAAAAATACGAAATTAAGCTAGACTAAAAGCTACTAAAATCTAGATCGTGTGTGTGTGAGAGGTGAGGCCTATTTATAGTGCCAAGCTGAAGCTTCTAGGTCTTCTCAGCCTCTGCACGCTCCAATAGATCCTGTCCATTAATTTCTTCAATGATTGGGAGCTAAATAAGAGCCGTTGGATCAAATGTGTGCACTCAAGGATTGCCAAGCTGTCATTCCTTGATGTGACAGCTTGTGCTTCTTTTGTGAGAGGATCTAGTGCAAAACCCACGCCCTTGTGTGCTTCTACATTGATGACGTGTGACTTGAGTGTGAGTGAGGCCTTGAGATTACTTTTCTAACCCTGCCATCATGTATACGACCCCATGAATTGTCCATTTTAGCCATCAATTGAGAAAAGCCCTTTGTTAAGAGTAAGTGGTAACTTTGGGACGATGATGAATAGTAAAATGTGTTTGGCGCCCTTTTAATAACTGAATCGGGGTTAAATTCAGTTGGAGTTTGGGCTAATTACACAAATGGTCCCTTTCTTTCTTTTCTCCTTTTCTAGTTATAAAAGGATTTTGGAAATATGCAAGTTTGGTCCCTGTGGTTTATAAAAGAAAGAATGGGCTAGGGTTTTGGGCTTATGAATCCGGGTGAGGCCCATTTAGGGTTTTTCAGGTCCAATAAGGGTTCTTGGGCCCAATAAGGGATGAGGGGTTATTTTTGGACTTTTGTGAAACTTGGAGGGCTAAAGTGAAACACTTTGGGTCTTGTCTTTTATTGGTTTACTTTTGTTGACCAATGTTTGACCATTTTGACTGGATTTGACTGAGGCTTGACTTTTCTGGCTTCGGCTTTGATTCTTTGGCTTCTTTTTGTACTCTTTTGATTCTCGTGTCCGTGCTTGCTCGTTTTTGACTGTTTTCTTGTGATTTCTGATATATCCGTACCTGCACACACAAAACTCAAATACAAGCATATTTTTGCCATTTTTGGTCTGTTTTAGGTTTAATTGGGTTATTTTAAGTACAAATGGATATGTGTATTTTACACTTATTACCCCGTTTGCCAAAACGTATGACCCTTTTCCAAGGCGAAACTTTAAGCATAACTTTATCCCTAACTTGAAAGTCCATCGTTTTATGCTTTAAATCCGCGTAACTCTTTTGTCAATCGCGTGCAGCTTGCATTCTCTGCTTGATTTGAACGATCTTCTCAGTTGTTTCTTGTACTATTTCTGGACCAGTGAGTTGAACTTCTCCAACCTCGGCCCAACAAACAGGTGAACGACACATTCGACCGTAAAGTGCTTCAAATGGTGCAGCCTTGATGCTAGCGTGATAGCTATTGTTATATGAGAACTCGACTAATGGCAAATGGTTAACCCAACCATTTCCAAAGTCGATTGCACAAGCACGCAACATATCCTCGAGAGTTTGAATAGTCCTCTCGCTTTGTCCGTCTGTTTGTAGATGGTACGCAGTACTCATATCTAGACTAGTACATAAAGCATTCTGAAGTGACCTCCAGAAATTTGATGCAAACCTAGGGTCACGATCACAAATAATTGAGAGAGGTATTCCATGTCTTGTGACCACCTCTATAACACCCCGTGTTTTAGGGTCATTGACGTGGTCAATAAATCCATAATGTATCTTTTGTATTATACGCGTTTGCTTTAAATCGTAAAACGTTAAGTTAAATCGCGTAGGCTAAAAATTAGCGTTCAATGTAAACGAGCATCAAACAATTAAATGTTTACATCAAGCAAGGGTTGAGTAATTATTTTAAGGATAATTATTAACATTGTTCAATTTATTTTTATTGGTTGCGTAAATTTATTACGTTTCACAATAAAATACGTTTAGGAGAAGCCAAGCGGAGTGAAACCACCAAATGTGCTTAAACCCAGGAATGTATTAGATTTGCCACTACCAACTAACACAACTAGAACACCAGTTGCCGTCATGCCTTCTGGAATACTAATCATTAGTGTCTAATCTTCAGGAGTAAATCACACTACTAGTCTTAGCAGACCACAACTTAAGTGCTATCAAGTTAAAGAAAAGGTCATGCCAAACAATAGTCAAGTAAAGCTTAAAAAGAAGGAAGTAGAAGACCACCATAGGATTACTAGTATTTCTAAGAAAACAAACTCTGTAACTGCGTGTAATGACAGTTCAAATTCCAGAACTTTTTTGATATTAAATGTTGTTTATGCTGAATGTGGGAAATGTGTGTTTAATTCTAATCATGTATGATGCTTGTGTTTCTAGATACTTGAATGACAGTGAATGCTAAAAACAGAAGCTAAGGAGTGCGTATTTAATGCTTGTAAGCCCAAGAAAGAGGAAAACTGAACAAATCTTTTGGCAACACCCCATATCCAGATACCACTATTCAGGAAATAAAAGTGTACTTTAAGAGTTGTATGACGAGAAATATAATATCAGGAATGGAAATGCTTGGGATAGTAAGAGATGTTCATCAGGATATAATGGACACAAAAGCCTTTAGGACCAGATAATATATAGATTGCCTTTAAAGATCAGGAAAGATGATGTATCACTAAGTATTTTTTACTATAGGACATTGTCTCTAGGATCACTAATGTCTTGAAGTTATCCCAATTTCTAGGATCCAATTTATCCAATGTCCATCGTCCTCTATCTTTTACAGATGGTAAACTCATCCTATTCATAGTTGACTTCTGGATGCACCATAAGCACATGAGGGGCAATCTCAAAGCTGTTGTGTTATTTTATGGAGAAATTTTTGGGTAGCCGTTCGTTTTAGAATATGATAAGTTTTGCTTAATACTTGGTTATGGAGATTGAATCAAGGGAATGTTCCATAATCAAATGGGTTTCTATTAGTCTCGAAGCCTAAATCATAATGTTTCTCTGTTGGTCAATTCTGTGATGCGGTTTTTGGAGGTTGCTTTCAGGAAATCTACATGTTTTTGTGATGAGATCTTCAGGGAAACGATTTACTAACTGAGTAATCCGTGGATCCTGATCTTACAAAATCTCTCTTCAGAACCAACTTCATCAACTCCAATCTTGTTTCGATGGCTAAAGCTTTCATCCAACTCAAGCTGGTTATGGCATCGAAAGACTTTCTCATCTTAACTTCGATTACATCACCGTACTCTCAAAGATATGTATTTGTGACAGGGCTTACCAAAAGCTGAAAATATGTCAAGGATCAAACTTTGTTCATCTTTGTAAAATGTGTAAAGCATAAAGTAGCTCATTTTATATGTGCAAAAGTTGTTCAAGTTCCAAAGGAAGGCTAAATTTGCTTACATGGACTTTGGTGTGGTTTGTCCAATTTGCGGGTTGCAAGGGCATTAAATGGGGAACGAATATATTCTATGGTGATGTTGAGATATTCAAGATACACTTGGACTCTTTTTCTATGATCAAGGATGAAAACACCAGAAGTTCTCAAAGACTTTCCTCATGATGATTCAATGCAATCTTCTTGGACTCATGTTATTAGTGTCCGATGACAGAGGCACAGAGTTCTTGAATAAGGGACCACTCCAGCTTTTTTCTATGAAAGAGGATTTGAACATTCAATCTTCACTGCCCAATCACCTCGAATGATGGCATATCGAAGACTGGAACCGCACTATTGTTGGAGGCTTCTCGAACAATGCTTTCAACTTCTATGCTTCCATTATCATTTTAGGCTGAAGCAGTTGTAACGCATGATATACTCAAGAACAGATCAATCATTCATCTCGAATTATGTGAAAGATGGCATATCTCATCGTTAATGACAGGAAAACCTTCAATAAAATTTCTTCACATCTTGGTTGTTTGTACATAATAGAGATGGGGGAAAATCTTGGATAAGCTGAAAGAAAAGGGGATCCATGTGTCATGATGGGATATTCGACTCAGTCAAAGGTGATATTCGTGTTTAAATTAGAGATCACGCTTAATAGTTGAGTTCGACAAAGATGATGTCTGATCATAACACGTTCAGACCCTCGCACCACAACGACAAGGATGTTTGTTGAAAATGTTCTCTTTAGGGCCTGTTCTCAAGGACAAAAGCGTCGATTATGACAAACGATGACCCCGTTTTGCCCACCAAGACAAAATGTTGTTCCTACAGCAAGAAGAAATGACAGATTCGTCACAACAGAAGGGTTGGAATTTCTTAAGTCCTTTACTTGAAGAATACTTACAAAATTTTCCTAGCAACACGGTTCATGCTGAGGACAACTTACAATGATCAAGCACCGAATGACTCATTTCAAGAAGATGGAAATTTATCAATCCTTTTTGTACACTGGGTACAAGAAAATTTGGTTAAAAGTCTCATAATGCATCATTGTTAATACCGATTGTGCATTCTATTCAAACATACAAGTCATGTTTACCGATGGACCAGGAGATTCATCAATTAGAACAAGTTCGTGGAAATCCAACCATGCCAGTTCTAAACAAGATGTCAGGGTTGCCACATATCCTGAATGTATATGTTCGCGCTCACGGTTGTATTGTTGAAACCGATGAACATTAAGGAGGGCAATGGCTGATTCTGCTTGGATCGAAGCGTGCATGTGAACTTCATCAGTTGACAGACTAAAAGTCTAGGATAGTCGACAAAACCATATGGCAAGATGATTATAAAGCTAAAGTGGTTATGGTAAGAACAAGAAGGATGAAGATAAACTGTAATTCGTCAATAAAGCATGACTTGTTGCTAAAGGTTATGCTCAGGAAGGAAGAGGGTATGATTTCGAAGAATCATTTGCACCCAGTTGCTCGCTTGGAAGCAGTTCGGATTTTCAGTTCTCTAGCAGCACATTAAGTATTTTCCAATCTATCAGTGGACGTCGAAAACATTCATTTCTTAATGGTCCAATGATGGAGGCGGTTTATTGTTGTTCCAGCCAGAAGGGTTCGTTGATCCAGATCATCCAAAAAAAGTCTACCTTCTGAGGAAAGCTTTGTATGGATTAAAGCAAGTCCAAGAGCCTGGTATGATGAACTTTCCAACTTCCTGATGTCCAAAGGCTTACTAAAGGTACAATTGACCTAACTTTATTCAAGATAAAATACGGGGAGGATATTTATAGTTGCTGATTTACGTTGATGACATAATTTTTGGGTCTACAAACCCTAAATATTCAAAAAGATTTGAAAAGTTAATGCACAGTAGATTTGAAATGTCCTTAATGGGGGAGATGAAATTCTTTTTAGGACTTTAGATCCACCAGTCCCCAAAAGGTATTTTTATCAATCAGGCCAAGTACGCTTTAGAAATTCGAAAAGATAATATGGACAATTGTCACTCCATTGGTACACCATTGACTACTAAACCCAAACTAGATGTAGATTTGAGTGGAGAACCCGTAGACCAATCTGATTATCATAGTAAAATCGGGTCACTCATGTACTTGACATCTAGTAGACCAGACTTAGTGCAAGCAGTATGCTATTGTGCACGTTATCAAGCACGACCAACACAAAAGCACCTCAAGGAGGTTAAAAGAATCTTTAAATACCTAAAGGGTACCATTAACATGGGACTCTGGTATCCAAAGGATTCTGGCTTTGAACTAACAGCATTTTCAGACGCTGATCATGCCGGGAATGCCGAATACTCGGAAAGCACTTCTGGAGGGATACAGTTCCTTGGTGATAAGCTAGTAAGTGGGATGTCAAAGAAACAAAACCGCACTACAATGTCTTTAGCAGAGGCAAAGTACGTAGCGTTATCTGCAAGTTATGCTCAAGTAATGTGGATTAGGATCAGCTTCAGATTTATGGCCTTCACACTACAACAAAATACCTATTGTACTGCGACTTCAGTCAGCCAACATAGCAATAATCCCCATTCAAACCCGCTACAACATTTCGCGAAATGAAGCACATCCATACTCGGTATCATTTCATAAAGGAACAAGTTGTGAAAATGGCATAATGAATTATATTTTGTCAGAACTGAATTTTCCGATTACTGACACGTTTACTCGAAAGGCCCTTCCTGAGGATCAGTTTAAGATATCTTTCAGAAGGATTGGTATGAGAAGTTTGACTCCAGCTAAACTAGAGGTTCTGACAAAGTGAGACTGCTTGATTTCTTCATCAAAACATCACCTGTAAAGTTAAACTTCCAAAAAAGAAAATACAAAATCAGGGAAAAACAGGAAAAATTTCCAAAAAGATTCTTCTGGTATGTTCTCTTGAATCGATAAACATTTACGTGCTTAGAAATGTCGTTTACATTAACACGGGTGTGTAAATGAAGTTCGGAGCGAGAGTTGCAAATAGTTTCAAAACAATGTCATTCTAATTTTCTAGTTGGCTTATGTGCTTATATCAGTACATAACCGGATTCAAATAAAGGAATGTTTATAAACTTATCTCACAACGAGCTAATTAACGTTTCTCGGTCTTGAGCTGTTCTTATAAGACATTCAATGTTTTTAGCTTAAGAAAAAGGATAGTGTACGTATCAGTGCGCTTACCCTTAGCGTTAGAAGAGTAGTCCTCTAACATTTGTTTTTTCAAAAAGTTGAACACAATTTTCTTGATATTTCGCGATGACCTAATTCATTTTAATCTTTCAAATTTGTGTGTTCAACACTCTCTTCTCTCACTATGTTTTCAAAAGGATAATTATTTCTCAATTGGTCCTATTTTTTGAGGGGGAGTTTTTCAAAAAAACAATGTTTTATGTTTTTGGGATACACAACAAACCGACAACTCTATATGTATTCAAAAACATTATCAAAATCGTTCCAAACCAATTCAGCTGATAATATTTTCTCCCCAAGAATTTTCAAGACATATTTTAATCACGAGGTATTTCAAAAAACTAAGTGTTTATTATTTAAAATAAGGGGAGAAAATATAATTAAAATATGATCTATTTGACTCAATGTGTGAACAAAAAGAAAAAGGTTTTATGGTTCGATCTTATACCCGAACAACATCTTTAATTTCAGACTCTATTTCTGAGTCATAAGGTGGTTAGGTTAGGAATCAATCCATGATCCAACCAGTACCACGGGGATCTACCACAGGATAATCCAAAGTTAGAAATAGCAAAAGTCCTTAGGTATGATTAGAGTATGAATGTATATGGAATAATGCCGACTAAGATGAGCTAACGCTGGAAACAATTCACAACAATGGTGTTAGTAATGACGTCCTGGTAAGCTTGAAGGCGTTGAAGATGAAAAAGAAATGTTTATGATAGAGGGTCTAAAGAAAGAAAGGCCCTCCTCACACAACTTAAGGTTTATAACCGGGGTTATTACATATGCTGCAGAAATCACATGTTGAGTGCTGTCATTGAAAACGATCATCATTGCACCCAGTGTTACACTGCACAACCCGTCCCAGCCATTGGGTTTCTCTCAAACAGAGACTTGTTTATTTGTCCGGAGATTTCCACACGTTTATCTATTGACATCTTATTTCCAAGATCGTTATATTGAATAGTGGCAATCCGCTCATGCCTCGAGTACTAAAACCAAAACGCACTAAATCGGAGTCTAGAGCTAAGAGATCAATCTAATTATTTGGACTCATTCCATCTTGAAACACTTGCTTGAAACTTCATCAGTTTACAAGCTTGCAACGAAGAGTCTACGCAATATCCTTGGGATATTTTGCCAGGAACATCAGAGGATTCTTATGTATTCACAATGAAAAGAAAATCCTGCTTGAACGTCAGCATCAAAAAAGCTTTTGGTAGGTGACTTGCGTGATTTCTCTATGAATCAAATCTTGTGACAACTTGGATATCATTTTAGTCAAGTAAATGAATTGACGGTTGATGAATTTGATAAAAGATGAAAACTCCGATGTGTTACAAAAACACTTTTACGAGTGGGCACGTCTAGTTTGATTTTAAATTCAATTTTCTAGTTTATCTACTAACAAAACTGCAGGTCAATCGGTAGGTGACAACAACCTCTATCCCATTCAAAATGCTTCATCTACAAAGTTATTATATCTAGGAAAGCTTAAGATTAAGACAAAGACTTCCGCAAACTCTGAGTGAAGCTTAAGATGAGGCCAAGTTATGAGAATGTTGGTCAAAGACTCAAGATCGTAAGATGGCATAAACGTTAAAGAGAATGTCAAAGGGTCAAAAGTAAAGATCGCAAAGCATGAAGGAACAAACTTAAATCAAAAAAAAAACTATAAAGTGAAAGACCAAGACTTCATTGAGCGTAACGTACAATAAGCTATCTCATTTATTCTAATGATGGATGTCATCAGATGTGAACTCAATCAGGGGAGATTGTTAGCTCACAAATTATGAGCCCCGAATGGAAGTTCGTTCATTACGTGTACGAGTCTCGGTCATTTAATTTGTTAATGTTGTAATCTAATATTGTATATGTTTCAGGTTTAATCCTAAGCAAAACCCGAGCCTAGGTCCTAGTCAAATATCCCGGATGTCACTTTATGTGTCGGGGTATAAATACTTTTTCTTCTTTAGAAAAAGTAACCAAGTTGTTCATTCTAAAAAAATTCCACTTTTCCTATTTTCTCTCATTTCTCTCTCTCTCTCTCTCTCTCTCTCTCTACAAAAACAATCCTTTCTCTTTTTTGATCAAATTCAGTGTTATGATGTTATGTTATGAAGTGTCAACGGATCCTTACACACTTTTTCTTTTTGAACGATTTTTAACCATATTAAACTGAGACTTTTCAAAAATTCGTGCTTAGTTTGTGAGTATCAAGTGAAAAAATCTAAGTAACGGTTATTGAATTACGAACAATGGGAAATTTTTATAGAGTGAATAACAAACAAAAAGAAATGAATGGTAATCCGATAAGATGAAGTAAAACTAAATAAAGTATATGTGAGGTGCAAGTATACAAAAAGAAGTAAATGATATGCAATGTGAAAACTAACACCAATGTATATTATTTTTTGGAAGAATCATAACTACGAATGTATTGTATGATTGTTGGCTCGAAAAAGAGTACATGATATGCAATGTGAAAAATTATACTTGGGGGAAAAAGTTAATCAGGTTGGTAAATGAACAATCTATAACCTATATAAAAGAAGGTTTTTGATTTGTTTGATCTTGAAGCAAAAAATTGAGAAAACGCCACCTGTATAATAAGAAAATAATCAACGACTGTCCTTTAATTCTCTCACCTCACATTTAATTTTTACCATAAACCCCCATAAACAAAAAAAACACAACTGTATCACTCAAAAAAAATTCCACCGGTGATCCAAACAAGCGACGACAACAACTATCAGAATCAAACACGAATTAAAGATACAAATCGAATCATTCATTCCTGAATTCAACAAATTTCAGAGTTATTTTTTTATTATCTTCTTTGAAACTAATTTTATTTTTAGTTTTTGTTGTGATTGAATCTAATTAGGTTAGTCGATCTATTTTGTTGTATAATGGATTAGAGATCAAAGATTATTTTTATATGCAATTATTGATTATGATTTTTGATTTTAGTTTTGAAATCAACCTTGATACGATATGAATGTGATTTATTATAATTTTATTTTTATGATCGAGTTATTATGTAGAATGGTACTTTGATTAAAGTGGAGGAAAGGAATATGATTTGTGTAGAAAATGAGGAGTTAAAGATGAAGGTGGAGGTGCTGAGTTTTAATATGAGGGATGTTGAGAGGATGAAACGGAAGTTGCAGGCGGTCAAGAGAGATATTGGAGAGGTTGAGATTGAGAGGAATAGGTGTGAGGAGAAGTGTTTGGGATTCTTAATGTTGTGATGGGATCAAAGTGGGAAGGAGTTGAGGCCGCTTCCAACTTCAATGCAAACTGGCTATTCGAAGGTACTTTCTATTTATTCATTTGTAGAAATTGTACATATTTTGGTTTTCACGCTTGATTTGCATTCGTTATAGTTTTAGATTAACCATCTTTCGGAGTGACAATCCATTTGTGATTAGTTACTGTTATAAAATAGTTCAGCTTGGTTTTTGAGATTCATCAATATAGAATCTATAGAACACACTTCTATCTGATGTCAACATAATGTGACAATAATGTAATAGAACTTTTAATTTTTCTCAAGATGTAGAGTAAGCCACTAAATGCTTACAGTTTAAGTAAAGTTTCTTTTGACATTGACCTTAGTTATAAGTGACTGTCATTAGTTTTCAGAGGTACCTTGTATGTATAGCAACATCAAAGTAGTGCTTGAGTTCAAGTTTCTTTAGTTTTCACATGTTCCAATAATATATTTATTGTTGTTAGCGAGGTTTTTGAATGCGGCTTCTTTAAGGCATGTTTGCTAAGATCTATGAATTCCCCACGCTACTTATTGGTTTTGATTATGAAACTCAGAATCCAATATAGGTGATCCACTACGTTTTTTACGCCTTTGAGACTGAACTATATTAGTTACTTCACACTACCATCATTAGTTATAAAATTATATCCTATGTCCCGCAATGGGTGATCCACCATGTTTTTTGCACTTGCCATCATTTATGCTTGCTACTTAGTTACTTCACGCTGCAATCATTTGTGCTCACTACTTATTGGTGTGTTTGGTTGTTGAAATATGGGTGGTTTCGCGCTAAAATTGATGCTGAAACGCGTGCGTTTGGATGCTGAAATGGGTGGGTTTGGAGTGCTGAAATGGGTTGTTTTGGGTGCTCAGATGAGGGTTGCTGTTTGGTTGCTAATAGGGCTGTTTGGTTGCTGAAATTGGGTCTGAAACATGTGATTTTGGTGCTAAAACGGGTGTGTTCTAGAGTATGAAAGGACTTGTGGGTTTTGGATTTTTTTTATTAGTGCTTGAAACGATGGTTGAAATGGGCGTGTTTGGGGTGCTGAAATGAGGCCTGCAACGTGTGTGTTTTGGGTACTGAAATTGGTGGGTTTATGGCCTTTCAGGTTATGCATACATTTGTATACATTTCAGGTATGGCTAACAAATTTTCTATTATATAACAGAGTTAGTGTTAGAAATTTTTTATAAGTTTGTATAAACATGTAAGTTTCAAATCGTTTGACCCACTCAACCAATGTGACCCATTCTGCTTAAAGATGTTTTTGAGTGTTTTGCTTAAACATATGTTGCATGTTCTATTTAGGTAAATGTAATGCTTCGCATGGAGTTTTAGATGTGTTTAAGAATATGGTTTCAATTTAAGGTAACTATGTTTTATCCATTTCTTAGTTTTATATAATAAAATGTATTTAGGTTTTAATTTATAGTATGTTTCTATTTTGTGGAGGGATGCATAAAACCTTACCAGGAGCAGTAGTAGTGAGGGTGAACAGTAGTCAGGAGGGCTTTCTTACGTGCCTGATGAAAAAGGTATTAAGAAGTTTTACTAATTTAAGTGTATCTTTATATGCGTAGCAATATTTTACGTATTTTTTTTGGTTTATATATACAGTAAGGTAAATCATCATATTTGAAAGAATTGGCTTAAAGTCAGTGTGTAATGTTATATTAAGCATAAATAGTTGTGTAGAAATTGAGAATGTGATAAATTTTGGTCGTGTTTGAACAATCAGATGTTTGCCGCTAATGTACTCAAAGCTAATTATGTGGTAAGTTTTGATTTTTATTGTTAAAAATATGAAATTTTGGATTTTATATTTGTGTTTTTGGGATTTTAGGTTGTAATTATGATGATAGTTATGTTAAATGGGTTCAAGCTGGTGAAATTGTGATGAATTCAATATGAGGCTTAAATATTTTGCTTAGTGGATAAATAAATAAAAGAACTTAGCTAAGTTAATGTATACAATTGTTTCTGGTAGGTAACATGTTATTTGGGATAAGGAGATTTTATGACATGTGACTGTTTTGGATTGAATCAAAATTTAAAAGCTACTCGAAGAGAAGGTGATTCATGGGCAATTCTTGGCTTACAGATCAACGTTTGCTCAAGGTACAAGCTTTACATATAAGCATCACTATTGCCAATTATATATGAATGGTTTGCATTATAAATGGAAGCTTTAGTAGAAATGTAAGGCCGAATTAAAGATGCAAAACCAATTGCTTGATGAAATGTATCAAAAAGATAATGTTACCTCTACAATCTGGATATGACATTTAATATATGAGTCTATTGTCAGGTTATGATTGTTACTAAAGCTGTTGTAGACTTTGGAGATACATTAGTTAATTATAAATGGCAAAAGTGTTTGGTTCAGTACCGGAATGATATATGTGGAAATATATTCGATCATACTTAACTAACTTACTTTGATAGTGAGATTAAATGTATGTTTCATTATCTCAGTTTTATTATGTTGCACGAGCTAAATGATGTATGCGAAAATATATTGGATCACACCAAGTACTACATATTGCATCGACAGTTTAAAGGGTGTGTGGGATTGCTTATTTGAAAATGCTTATTTTTACACTTAAACAAGCCTTATAATCTCAGTTTCTTTGGACGAATGTATGATTTCTACTCATTTTGCATTGTCAGCAACAATACTTTGTTTAGTTTTGTATATACAAAAAGAAACCATATTTTAGTTGATTATGTTTTCATAAATGGCAAAAAAACTAAATTTTAACACAGTGTCGACAACAAATTAACCCCCGCTACAACGCGCGGGTCTCTACTATCTCGTTTAAAACACAATGACAACATTCTCATAAAACGATTAACAATTTTGGCATCTTATTATGGAATAAGTGTAGTTTGCAACAATTAGTGTCAATGTTTGGTTCAATAAGTATTGGGTATCGTGGTTATCAATCTTATATGGGTCATTTAAACAAATTAAATAGACATTCTAAAAGAAACGCCAGTGTTTGGTTCAATAAGTATTGGGTATCGTGGTTATCAATCTTATATAGGTCATTTAAACAAATTAAATAGACATTTTAAAATAAAAAAGGTCTAGAAGGTGAAAAGTCTCCGGTGCGCCTTGACTTGTAACAATCTATATTGTCTTTTTTTTAGAAAGGCATTAAAACTATATAGATTTTTTTTAGAAAGACATTAAAACTATATAGATAGTGTGCTAACAGTTAGCACACTAACAGTTAGACAAAAGCGTTACATATCAACTAATAATGAGGTATTGTAATTTCGTTACAAGTCAACCAACAGTGGACTATCGTAATTTTATCATTTGTAACCTCAACATTAGAAATTGAATATCGAAGTCAAGCCACCTCAAATGCTACAATAATTTTTTTATAATATTATCTTATAAACTCTCTTGGTAATAACATTTATTTGTCCAAATTGCATCAATTATAATTTATCTAAATTATAGGCAATAGTCGGAACAACCAAAACCAATAACAAACAACTATCAAAATGAAAATGTATTTTTTTCCCAACAATACCTTAAAGCTCCCCGCCCAACGGGCAGGCCTTGAAACTAGTTTAGTGCATACGAAGACGTTTTTTTCGAAATAAGGAAGTTACTTGTCTAAAGCATATCATAATAAATAATTCTTATTAGTCACGTAGTCAACTTATTAATTATTATGTATTTATTTTATCGATATTGTCTTGTATGCATCTTAACAATGTTTAGTATGGTTATCAAGCTCGTTTGTTTGTTATCATATTTCATAGTTATTGATCCATCAGTTTATAATTTGTTATAAACATTATGCTACTTATTAGTATCACAAACGTCCATATTAAACCATTCTATATTTTAAAGTTATATATTATATATACAATACGATTTCAAGATTTGTTAGTGGTGTTAGCCACTGTTAAGCAAAAGGAAAAAAAACAATAAAAAATAATGGACCAATCGTGACACTACGAATAGTAAATTCGTCAGCGTAAAGTTTTTCGGTACGTGACTAACTTTAAAAAAAAGTTACAGAAATAGTCCCTAAAGTTATCAGTCCGTTACAAAGTCCGATAACCCTAGGGACTGAATCCTTAAAAAATTCATAAACAATTTACAAAAATAGTCTTTAGGGTTATCAATCCGTTTCAGAGTTAGTCCATCGCGCTCCGCGGCGGAATGCGGGTTGCAAACCTCGTGTAACATATTTATTGAATCCATAAATAAAGAAAAGAAACAAATGTTCATCCAATAAAAGAAAATAAAAGTTACTAAATTATCCACAAGAATAAAGTATATCTTGTCAATTCAAATGCGAAAAGAAGCTTCTTTCTACACAACAAAGTAGTATATGAAGTTGGTCTGAAAGAAATAACAAAATTAAGTGAATACAAAAATTACATAGACGGTCATGTGATTACGGTTTTACATTTCAAATCATTCCATTTAAGCTTTGCCAGCGAGTCGATTTGCTCCCTGTAAGCAACCAAACATTTCCAAATCTTCATCATGCAAGTCACTTGATAAAATAACTCCTAGTAACTGCTACTATATATTTAGTCATAAAAGAACTCCAATAAAGCCATAACATTTATTTATCTCTAAGAGTTTTAACAAAATTACATATCAAGGCTCAGTCAAACTACATTGTGCTATCCCTTTTAATAGGTATCGATATATGTTCGACCTAGAACCATAATAGTCAAACATACAATGGAGTGACTCACGCAATGGCCAGCTGAGCCTTCAAGCAAAATAAAGGTGGTTCAAGTCAAGGGTATGTATTGTATTGTACATATAAAAAATGGTGGCAAAATGGTACAGGTCAGGGTGTGGGGTAAAAACAGGACGGGTCAGTTAAAGTTGGTACCTACATACATTTAGTATATTCCATTTATAAACAAATCAAAAGAATAATCGATGCGTCAACTTGAAATTAACAAATACAAACATATTAACAATAAAAATAATATGAATTATTCACCATCCTTTTAGGGAGGGCGGTTTGCAAGTTAAGTTAGGGAAACTTTTGAACTGTTTTACCCTTCCTCTTTTTATAAATTTTCTTATTTTCCCCACTGTCATAAAAAAACACTAGCATAATACCAATGAGTCATTATGACCTCTCTAACTAAAATTCCATTATAATGTGTAGCAAACAAATACCCTGTTGAGGAAGGTCGAGTCTCAATGCTTGTACAGAAAGAAGTTAGATATCCAACATTTGTTGTGTCAATTTGTTTTTTTGCAGTAACTTAAGTGTTGTAACAAAGCAAGCATTTTGTTGACTGACCATTGGGTGTGTATTCGATACCAATGCATTCGCTTTGAACTTCGTATATACTCATAATAGTTTTGTGTTCAGTTTTGAATCCCATATAATCTCACCTTATATCAGTTGTAGGTACTTGTTTTTGGTCTAATAACAGAGTTCATGTTTTAGTTGGCATTTTTTATCTCATAGGTGAGTTTTACATGACATATGCTTGTTTTTTAAACCTCATTTTTTTGTTTATTTATATGACCATGTTGGCAAGTTGGTTATTTCATAATTCATTTTACGTTGCATTATTTTTCATGAGTACAACACTTATTGACAGATTGAAAGTTCCAGTCGGAATTACGTTGTAGAAATCACATGAACTGAATAAATCTTTTCTAAACCAATAGACTTATGTTATAATACATCTTATTAGTGGTTTCATAGTAAACCTTTGTTGCTATTTATGCTGTTATGCTTGTAGTTATTTTGGTTATTAATATTTATGGTTTTTTCATGTGTTTTTTTAAGGAATTCACCAAACTGATGTTACCTAATTGCTACAGTAGCAAGCAAAATATAAATTGCTAAGGGAAGGGTGGATAAAGGCGCTACTATAGCTTGTACACCAGATGCTACACTTGGGTAGTAGTTATCCCAAACGTCGTTTATATGCACCAGTTCCAGTGGACCGCCACATATTACTACTAAGTTAAATACATGGCTGAGGTATTTAAAAAAGGTTACGGTGCCTCATTTTCTCAAGATAGGCAGTTGTAACCATGTGCGTAAAGAAAACATTAGTCAAAACCAGTAATATAGAATGAAATTTGTAACCACGGATTACCCATAAGACCGCCATCCCAGCCGCCGGCTTTTTTTTATCCGCAGCCGCAAACCGTATGACGCACATGTGTCGCCAAAGAAGAGCAGTCACCAACCATACGACCCACCTGCTTCTCCCATATATTTCTAGAAAATCGCAAAAACACAAAACACACACAAACCTTTCACAATTAGCACATTCGAATCTAAAACCAATTGGGTTACCATATTTTAGGATTCCTTTGAGATGCTAATCAAAGGAAAGAAATTATCTCAATACCTCCAATAATGTCTGTCGTGGTACTTAAAGCCCGAGGTCCTTATTGCGATTTGCTACCAATTCCACTTCGGCTTCAACGCGCCTTTGAGCATTTTCTAAAATCGACATAACTCGACTAAATTTAAAAATGAATATAATCAAAATCCAAAGAAAACCCGTATCATAAAAAGCGACCAAAATTACCTTTTGATGTCTATGAATTCCTGTCGGTATTTTGCCCAAACCGAATCTAATGGTGTATAGATCAAACCTTTACACAAACACAAATCATATCATAAATTAAAACATAGTTACCTTGACCCGAAACCATATTATTAAACATATTGTGAAGCACGCCAGGGTGTGAAGCAGGTGAAATTACTGCTGTGGGATTGTGTGTGTATTGTTAATAACTTACTGATCTTAATCCCAGTGAAACCTCCACATTAAGTGATTTTGTGTGTGTCGGATCAAAATTCAATCAGGCTCGAGGTTTGATTTGCCTTTCACCATGGGGTCGGAGGTTGATTTCATCACTGAAATTTTATTAATATAATATGGTAAATGGATACAAAAAGTATTCTAAACAGTAAACAACACAAAATAAGCTTTTGGATTGTTCACTATAAAATATAAATTAAACAAAAAAGATGTTAGAAATAAGATTACATGTTTTCAATTGAAGGAGTGGTTTCGATCAATGCCTCCTTTAATCTATAAGAATAACTGGACTACTAACTGAAAGACGAATTTGAAATCAAACAAACCTGGTTATAATTTCAATGTCATTTGGTAGTGATGTTTGATAATAATCCAATTTAGCCTTGAGAGAATTGGCGTGATTTTAGGTTTGAATATGATATTTGAATTCATAGGTTAAAATCAGACTCAATCCCCATTAATGATAGCGTGAAACACATCATACCCTTAAATTTCTCAACAAATCATTCCTTAAAACCTCCAGAGCGTTTTTTTGGAATTGATATATGTTTCCTTTAAACTTTAACATGGTCTTACCAAATTTATGGAAGTCAATTGTTTCTTTCTGGCTCATTTGTTATGTATTTGTTTTTTAAAAACTTGTCACAACTATCATTGTGATCTAATAGACCAGGGTTTGAATCTTGGCAAATACATTTTTAGTCCGAATTTATTCCAAATACATTACCACATATTAATAAATGCCAACGTGGATTACATGCTTCCTAGGTGGCATGTTAAATGCTTACGTGTCATTCGTGTATACATATGTGGCATAATTAGTTGCTCCTTTCGGTTGCTTGAATATGCTTAGGTGGACTACTTAATTGCCTAGGTGGCATAAATAGTTGCATAGGTGGCATGTTAAATGCTTACGTGTCATTCATGTATGCATAGGTGGCATAATTAGTTGAAATATTTGTCTAGGTGGAATTCGCATATGCTTATGTGGATTGAAATGTTGCTGATGTTGGGAATCTTTATAAAGATGTGGCAAGTATTTGTAGGTGTGTTCATCATATGATATCCAACTTATATACCAGTGTATGATATATATATTTATATTTTGATTATATATTAGATAATATATATATTTATTTATATATATATATATATATATATAGTGAGATTTTTATTTTTCAGCACCATTTTAAGTGCCAAATACTTTTCAAAAAACATAACTAGCACACCTTCCAATTTATAATGTATTTCTGTACATATGTTCTAAAAAAGAACAAATATGTTTTAAAAAAACGTATTTATTCTAAAGAATTTTGTTGTGAAGTTGGAAAATACAATTTTTTTTCTTTAAAGGTGTGCATGTATGTTCTTATAAGGCGTGCAATGGTAGTATTGCGACCGAGTGTAAGGTTTTTGTGAAAGAAGAGGAAGAGTTCATGATGATACAGAAGAACATGGGTGGATTCTTACGATTATTGACGGTGTAGTGTTTTATTTTTTATTGTACTGTTTTTTTCTTGATTTTAAAAGAGGTTCTCGCAGTTCTCGCACTTAAAATGGTGCTAAAAATAAAGTCCACCTATATATATATGTATTTATATATAATTATATATATTTAGATATAGATATATTATATATATATTATATATATATATATAATTATATATTTAATATATATATATATATATATATTATATTGATTTTTATATTTAGATTGAGATCCTCTTATGTCATATGAACTTTACCGGTAAAGTTCTCTCACAAAAATAAAGTAAACCGGTAAAGTTATGTTTGTGAGAGAACTTTACCGGTAAAGTTCATATGAACTTTAGAGGATCTCAATCCATATATTATACATTATGCATCTAAAACATGTATTTGAATATATACAAGATTTGATGATTAAATTCGGCAGATATGAAATTATCTCATATTTCAATTAGCATTACTTTAGCTAATCATCAACCATGCAAAGAACTAGTAAAAATTAAACTCAATAAAAGAAAGAATTATGATAAAAACTAGGAAAATTTAAATGTAAAGTTAGAAAAGTAAACTGTCTTTTTTTAACATATAGAAAAGTAAACTGTCGAATAAAGAAGTTTTTCCATGATCACATATTCCTATGGTGCATGACAAACTTTTTTGCCTTTTCTACTTTCCTATTTACTCACGTGATTTAATCGCATATTCCAATGACTGTATTTCTACTTCGTATGGCAAATAAAAGCATTTCATCTCTCTTTTTCTCTTACACTCTGTTCACGACTTTTTTTGTGAAGAAAATGAAAGATGAGTAAAGATAGATATAAAAGAAGAAAGTAAATGAAAGAAATCTAATGTTTTATTTTGTGTTCTTTAGATTAGATGGAAATGAATGAAAGTGAACGAAAAGTGTGTTCTTGAAAATAAAGTAGTTAAGAAAATTACACTTACACCCTTTTGAAAAGGCAAAAACTCATTAAAAAAAGATTGATCAAAGGATAATATTGTCATTTCATTATTAATATACTTATTGATTAAAAAGATTAATTCACCCTTTTAAATATATAAATATAAATATATATAAATATAAATATATATAAATATAAATATAAATATATAATAAGGATCAAAATCTACAAAATCAATGAAACCGGAAGTAGTATAAGATATTCTCGAGTCGTTTATCCCCAACGAAGAGTGAATCGGAAAGTCGAAAGTTGGTTGGATATTTGATGTTTGAATGGAAAAGATTTGGATTGAATTTCTAAATCTACGGGAAAAATAATGCAATCTATACTACAAATGAGAAAGGCACACAAAATTATACTAAAAACATAAACGAAAATCTAAAAACAACACTTAAAAAAAACCTAATTTCCAAAAAATTACCCTAAAATGTTTTTTTTCACTTTTAATAGACTCTAATTAACTAAAAAGTAAGATTAAAGAAAACTAGAACGAAAACGGAGTTGATTTGAGCTTTAAAACACAAAAAACGTGAACGGGAACGAATCCCGTTCTTTAAAAAACGAAATTTTGCAAAATTAACCATACGAAAGCAAAATTATTTTTTCTAGATGCAAAATGATAAAAGAAAATTTTGAAAAAAAGAATTATATTTTTTTGACTTTTTTTATAATTTTTTATGAATTAAAAACGATTTTAAAGAAATTAAATGATAAAAAATAGTAAACTTAGATGAAAAATTCTAAAAAAATAAGGAAAAGTAGATTGAAGGATGCCGGTTCTATGAAAAATAAAAGCTAGAAAAGAAAGCTTATAAATAAGCCAAACGAGCTTATTTGCTAAAAACGAAAAAGAGACTATAAAGATTTGATAGAGCAAGATGTGAATAGATGAGCTATTATAGCAAAGTGGTTAGTGTGTGTTTGTGGTGTGTCGTGTGTGCAAAGGGGGAGGTCCAGGGTTCGAGCCTAGGCATCTTCCTTTTTGATAAAACTTTTTTTTTAATTTCTTTTTGGAAAGTTATAAAACAAGACAAAATAAGCAAGATTAAAAAAAAGAGTTTTAACAAAAACTTAAAAATAAGCTTAAATAAGCATACTAAAAGCTGGCAGTTTTAACTTTTTATACTAACACCTAAGTTAAGCTAACTGTTAGGTAATTTTAAAGACAAATAAGACAAGGGAAATTAAAGTTAAGCTTAAGACAGAAGATGCACTGCCCTAAATAAGCAAACCTAACTACAAATAAGCCAAAAAATACAAGATAATAAGCCAGAAAAGCAATAAGCAACTTGGGGCAAAAATTGTATACAAACAGCCTTAAGGACACTTTTGGGGCTTATTTTTAAGCCCCCTAAAGGATCCTTATGGCTTTGGGGCTTGCAGGGGCTTAAAGAGGGGCTTAAGCCCTTCCTAAAAATGCAAATAGAAAACAATTTGAAATACAAATAAGCACAAAAAAACTTGATAAAAAAGGCTGTTCATGATGATTCAACATTTATGTAAACTCTTGACAGGTTATCACCAAACACAAACCAACAATTGCAGGCTTATGACTTTGGTTTCTACTGAATTTTAAGACTCAAACAGACACAAAAACATCACAAAGGCACAAGGTTCAAAAGCTCAATCAATCAAGAAGATAAAATGGTGCGCGAGAGCACACAGTTTAGTTTTAAGCTTTTTAACTACCTTAAGGAATCTAAAAGCTGAAATTTTAAATTATGAATTAATTTCAAAAACAGCTTTAATCTACTTAACTTAACTAGCTAAATCTAACTTAGTACCCCAACCCAATTAAAACACATTTTTCATCCATTTTGAATGTTAACCCAAACACCCCTTTAAATCCTTAAATTAAATTTTTAGACTGTTTTACAAAGTTTTAAGCTAAAACAGTATGATAACAGATTCACATAACGACCAAGTAAAAGTTAAGCAATTAATAAGATTAATTCAAGTTAAGGATAAGCGCTATAAAATATGCAAATAAGCAAAATGAGCTTATTAGCTAAAATTGGACAAATTCACATTAAAACTTTAAACAAAGGATAAATATGCATGTAACTATGCATAAGGCTTAGCTTAAACTAACATAATAAAGCTCTAAACGACAGAAAATAAGCCCCTGGGGTTTTTTAAATAAGCACTCTGTACCAGTAATAAGCAAAATATGAAAAAGGAAACTTACTTGATCCTTTGCTTTAAACAGGGATTAGAGGACCTACATAAGCTCTGAAGACCTACCCAGCTTATATTAAGACTCTAATGATCCCATATAAAGCACTTCCTTATATGCTTATCATCCATAAGCTCAAAATTGCAATATTCCCTTACTAATGAAAACTTAAAAGCTTAGATAAGTTTTTGAGAAAGCTTATCCAAAACACCCTGAGTTATAAAAGCTTAAAAGAGCTTATGAAAGACTTTTGAAACTTAAAGAAACTTAAAACTTGAAAACGAATTTAAAGAAAAACAAACTTGAATTTCATTAACTTTTAAAAAGACATTACAAGAAAATACAATAAGCTGATTAAAACTAAGTTAAGCAAAAAGTAAAAAGCTTAGGATGCTCAATGGCTTACAAGGAGTCATATATATAGAAACGAGTTAGGTCTTCAATCCTTTGGTCTTTGTCCTCTTCTGGATGTGTTTCTTTGTTGAGACAGAAACCATGTGTATTTGTTGTGAGAGACAAGTCCAAGCATCATCATGACCATTCTTTTTGAGTAGTCTCTAAGTCTTTGATCTCAACAATCCATTTCTTGTCATCTTTCCTTGTCGAATTAGGGACTTGGGGATTGCCAAGGTGGACATAAGCCCATGTGGGGTAGGGTTTTGATGGAGGGTGGTGTTTTTGTTTGGTGGTGAGGGGTAATCGAGGTAAAAGTGATGGGTGCAAGGAATTGGCGGGAAAAAGAATTGGGAAGATAAACAGTGTCAAACGCGGTTTTAATTTTGGTTTGAAAATCGGCAACACCAGCCCCTCATCTTGTGTGTGGTTGTTGCAAATTTAGTCCTTGTGGGGGGTGACAGGTTTGAGGATTGGCAACATTGGCCCTCAAGAGTTATATAGGTCATTGCAATGAACGTCCCTTGTGGTAATAATTAGTTTGATGGAATGGTAGAAATGGCCCCTGAGAGTTATAAGTGTTATTACAAGGGAGGTCCTTGTGAGGTATAAGTTTAGGGGGTTGGCAAGAACAACCCCTAAACTTGTATATTAGGCTTTATGCTTTGTATAAATAGCTTAATGGGCTGACCCAACCCATTAGATGGGTGTGGGTTGGCCCATTAAGTATTTCTTCGATGTCGGCCTTGGCTTTGACTGTTGACTTTTGTGGGGTTGACTTTGACTTTGATTTAATTTTGTCTTTTTACGCTCTTCCATTCCGTGCTTGGTTTTGACCGTTTTTGCTTGATTTTTCATCTTTTTCTCGGATATCTGTTTCCTGCACAAGATAAATGAAAACATACAAATACAATGTATTTTTGGGTACGTTTTTGGTCATTTAAGTCCAGTTTTGATGGAAAACGGTATTTGTAATTAAGCACATACCAAAATCCCCCATACTAAACTATTGCGTGTCCTCACGTAATGCTATAAGTAAGCACTTAGAAAACTAAGAATCTCAATCCCCCTCGACTAATAACCTCGAAAAGTAGCTAAGTGTTCGTCAAGGGGAAGTAAAGACTCATAAGTTTTGAAAAGCCCCGTCTTTACCATTTTTAAATATATACTCTTATTCCTACACATATTTTTGTATTTTTCATTTTTTCTTATTTTTTTGTTGTACTTTTCATATTAAGCAACTAACTAACTTATTTGACTTTCGTTATTTTATAACTTTTAGGGATCATAGAACAAGATGCATTTCGATCCGAGAATGCCCCAAAAAGAATAAATTCATCGTCCCCGACTTTTCACTCGTCCCAAACCAAGCTTAAAACGAAATCACTGTTAAATATTAGTTTAGATGCTACCACTACTCATATTTGCAACATGTGAAACTTTCACTTCCGATAATTTATTATAGATTGGTGTATGTGCTATTTTGAATTTGAACCATGGATCAACGTTTTGCAAAATTCTATGTTTCACGTTCCACCCAAGAATAATGAGTTTGAAGGCGAGATCATCCCATGTAGCGACTTTCGTCTCGGCACATTCTAACCTTGCGGCTAAGTGAACAGGCTTTTGACACCTCACAGAGACTAGTATCGGGGCTCACGGACCTTAGGTTTCATAAACTCTTAGGTTTTCCGTATACACATAGCTTATTTAAAAACTTAAAATAAAATAGTCAAAGTTCAAAAGCATATTTAAATTTAACAAAAAGAGATCTTACATTTATTAATTCACACTTAATATTAACCATAACTTTGATGCATTGTAACCCTCGACATTTTTGAAGGCTTGCAAATATCGGTTTGAGACGGCAAGATGCAGCAAAACTTTTTCGTCTCGCGATTATTATTCTTACTATGTGCTTTCTTTAAAAAGGCATGTTGTATTTCGTTGTTGGTTTGTGTTTTGTTACATCGGTTGTGAGCCGGCAAGATACAACAAACTTTTATCAGCCCACAGTTTATATTTATTATATTTTTTTCAACATATCATCATTTTTTTTATGATATAGAGAAGACGTTTTTTTGAAAAATTCAAGTATAAATTTGAACTAAGACTAAAATTTTTGCTATTAACTACATAAAAATTGTTGATTTAAGGTTTAATCTTCAAAAATAGCACGTATTATTAATCCGGTTAGAAGCTTATGGGAGAAAAATAAGCCACAAATACATACATGAGCTTTAAGAGTTCCCAAATAATCCTTGTTTAGCATCCCACTCATAAATAACACTATCATTTTTCGTTCTTCGCGAGTTTCACGAACGCTTAGCCTGAAAGTTAAGGAACAAGCTAGAGCTCAACACGCTCGATCGAGTCAAAATTTATTCTTATTCTACCCAGCAGGAAAGTCAAAATTGTGACAAAACACTTATTTTATTTTTGAATTTTTTTTAATTTTTTCATTTTTTTTGAAATTTTGGTGGTAAAAACGGGCTTACGCGAAAACAACGACTGCAGGCACAATCAAATCGAAGATCCCCCCATACTAGAATTAAACATTGTCTTTAATGTTTTACGAAGGGTCTCTACGCAAATCCTAAGCCGTTTATTAAGTATGCTTAAAGATAAACGTTAGTCGATTAGATTAGGATATTGGATTTCCCAATTGAAGCTGAGGATGTGAAGCTCTTGTGATCGAAGGACAAAACCGAGAGGCTTCAAAAATCTAGGACATCCTGGACAATAAACCACAAAACACGAGATAATGAAAGAGGCGAGCCTCTTCACAACAATACACTTATTAGCAAATAGAAAGAAGATAGAATGGATAAGCATGGGTTGCCACCCACGAAGTGCTTGTTTAAGGTCACTTAGCTTGACCCGATCCCCCCATACTTGAGTTTGTTCAAGGGGGATAAAAATGGGGATGACGAACACCCAAATTAGGAGTGTTGTGTCCTTTGAATCCAACATCGGGTTTTCTGATGAATAGCTTGGAAGCTTTAATGCCCCGATGTGATGGAGAAGGAGATTTCTCTTAGATAGCAAGATAAATAAGAACACGTGATTGAAAAACTTGTGTCTTCATTTTGGAAGAAAATGGACGTAAAGTATCAATCACGGAGGAAAGAGTAGAAAGAAATCTCGTGGATTCGACTTTCAATGCATATCCCTGGATCGTAAATCTTGTTTCTATCTCCGGAAGGAGAAAGAAACTCAAGATCTCAATCCCGAGATTATTATAAGAAGGAATGAAGTCAAATCCATGAGAAGGGCGGGATGGTTGGGCAACATATAGGGCGGGCCCCCAAAACTATCAACGGGAATGTCTTCTACCACATCAATGGTTGAATCTCCCGAATTGGGATAATCAACATGAAATGATTCGAACTCGGGAAGGGAAGTTTCATTATCGTCATCTTCCGAGTCGAAATCATCACTCTCATATCGGTGGTTATTGAGTCATCACCATCAAGAAAAATGTCAATCTCTCCATAAGATTGTCACTATCCTTGACAGGATAGAGTGGAGAGAAAGACTAGGTTGTAATTTTCAGAAATTAAATTCTTTCAGGAAGGGCGAGGAGAAGAGTTATGTTTAAAGCAAACTCTCCAAAAAACAAAATATCTCCCTTCGGATCAAGGTTGACATCATCAATTCCTGGTGGAATTGAGTGGAGAAGAGTGAGTTTACCGGCGAACTCATCAAGAACAGAATCGATATTTTGAGAATCATTAATCGAAGTATCTCGATGAAGCAAAGATTCTAAAAGATCGGATTCAGCATTAAAACAAGGATATTCAATTCTCGGTGGAATTGAATTGGTATTTTCTAACACCTCATCATCAATTTGATCGACGTTAGTGGAAGTGATTTCTTCATTAAGATCAAAGAGAGGATTAGAGAAAATTTTGAAATTCTCATTTGGAACAGTTCTCTTCGGGAAAATGCCTCTTCTCGAGGTAAAAATCGTCAACGATAAGATATCGAAGAGAGGTTAGAGAAAGTAAGGATATGATTCTTTAAAGAATCATCATACGGCGGCAAATCACACTCACCTTCGGAAGAATCTTCAGACTCACTTGGGATTTAAACTAGATCCTCGACACTAGACTTTATTAACTCATCCGATTTCGTTTCTGGAATAGTGTCAAGATGCTCATCCTCCATTATAAGAGAGTTCGTAACCGGTGATTCGGGTGTGATTGCTGTAGAATATGTCATGAGATATTCTTGTGTTGCAAAAGAATATTCATCGTCGTCATCATCATAAGATGAGGTAGGCAAATTCCAACTTGGAGTATTAATAAATTCTGACAAACTTCCTCGTTTTCTGCTTTGCAATCTTGATGAAGTTTGTTTTTAGCATCTTGCACGTCCTCGGATTGGGCATGCTTAATTTCAAGAAATTTATCCCAAGCTTGCATTAAAACCTTTGGTGTTTTTCGAAAAGAAATACGATTAAACTTCTTTCGAAAGTTTTCTATTGATTTCATTTGGTCTTCTCGGGCTTGCAAAGCTTCCATGCTCATTTCTTGAGGAGATTGATAAATGACGAGAAACTGCGGGTGAGCACCTTTCCCACAAGACTTACAAGTGCATTGTTGACAAAAGATTCCATCTAACGAATCACCACACTCGTAACAACAATTGTGGTTAATTTGTGGAGGACTTTGCGAGGAATTTTCACCGGGGTCCTGTTTGACAACGAATGGCTCTCGAGGAGCATTAACAACGTTGGTATCGTCATCGGATGACTCGGAAGTGTTTAGAAGGTCTTGGTTAATTCCATTTTCATGACAAGTTGTAAACCAAACTTCCTTTAATTTCTTCCGCCATAGAGCACATCCTTGACAAGATGGACCTTCAACCGGGTTTCCACACTTTGCACAAAGTATAGGAGGTCGTTGAGACGAGTCGGGCGTTTTATTAGGATCACGAACGAACTTGTCTACGAGACCTCCTTTTGAACAACCACATGATTTATTGTACAAAGCTCCACAAGACGAACATTCCATAATCGTGAAGAGGGGATTCAAACGATAATCGAGTGACGCCATAAGAATTAAAAATAGAGGGATAAGAAGAAGAATTAAATGGCAAAGAGGTTAAAGGAGATTATTTTTGGATTTTCGAGTTTTTTAAACATCATATTTTATTAACGGACAAAACGAGATTGAATAACTTAAACCGATAATCAACTTGCTTCACGGTAGCTCTTTAAAAGAAAAACGCACAAAGGAGCGGAGGAGTAGGAAAGCGCGGAGCTATTAAAAACCTTTCTCCTTTAGGGTCGTAGTTCCTCGGAACAACCCTCCTTATACCCCTCTTATAGTTTGTTAATCTCTTAAAGGTGAGCCGTATTTCACAAGTGACACAAAGGCAAGTTTTAAATCTTTTGTTTGGGAACTTATTATGATAATGCCTCAGTTGAAAGCATTATATTGATGATGCTTTTTATTGTTTTTATGGACAATGTTTTTATCTTTTTGGTTTTTCTTGTTTTTATCATATATATACAATAAAAGAAAACGAAAAATATTTTAGTATTTTATATTTTTGTAATAATAAGAAAATATTCACAAACGGAAAACAATAACTTCACGAGGAAGGGTCTTCAAGTCACTAATCGTCAAACCGTAACGATATTGTCGCAACACACCTCCCCGGCAGCGGCGCCAAAATGATGATTGTAAATTAGACCCTTACTATATATATAAATATAAATAAATATATAAATATAATAATGAGAATCAAAAATATCAATCAAATGTAGTAAACCGGGAAGCACGCGATTCCCGGGTCGTTATTCCCCGACGAGGCGTGAAATTGACGGTTACGTATTTGGTTTGACAATTGGATGCTTGAATGAAGAAGGATTTGATTGGGTTTTCTAAATCTACGGGCAATTATGAAAATTTAAACTAAGGTATGCTTAAAACTACGGGAAAAACATAAATAGGCACGGGAATTTAAACCTAAAACTACGGGAAAGCATAAAAAGGCAAATTAATATCCTAAAATTCTACAGGAAGCATAAATAAGGCATAAAAGGAAATCCTAAGTCTACGGGAGCATTATTATAAAGGCAATAAAAGTTAAAACACGAAAACGTTAACGGAAATTAAAAACGAACGCGACTAAAAACCTAATTTATTAAATTTAAACCTAAATTGATTTTTTAACTTTTAATAACCTCTAAGTGACTAAAAAGTAAGAACAAAGAAAAATATACAAAAAACGAAGGTGTTTAAAGCTAAAAACGCAAAAAAACAGTTTTAAAAAGAAAAATTAATTAAAAATAGTAAATTAATTGGGAAAAATCTGAAAAATTGCAGGAAAATACTTTAATGTATGCTGGATTTAATAAAAATAAAGTGGTGAAGACAACTTATCAAATAAGTTGTCTAATAAGCTAAAACAGCTTATAAGCTTAAAGGGGCAAAAAAAAGGGTAAAACAATTTTATTTGCAAACAATGTTGGAAAAGTCCCAAGGGCACTAGTGTAGTAGAGGTCAGTGTTGAGTTACTTGGTTTACAAAGGGGAGGTCATGGGTTCGACCCCCATGCCTCCCTTTTTGAAAAACATTTTTTTTAAACTTATAAAACTTACAAAAATAACAACTTTTAATAAAAACACTTTTTACATTTCTCAAAAATAAGCCAAGATTAAGCTGGAAAAAGATGGCAGTTTGCCTTTTTGCCCCTTTTTAACACTAAGAACTGTATAAGCTAACTGTTAGGCAATTTCAAGCTCAATAAGCAAGGGGAAAGGCAAAATAAGCAGAAACAGTTAAGCACTAACATCTAATAAGCAAATTCAAATAAAAATAAGCTAGGGAGAATAGACAGATAAGCAAGAAAAGGCAGATAAGCTAATGGTCTAACCTACTAAACCCACAGCCTAGGGACAACCTTTTGAGCTTATAAATAAGCTAGCAAACCAAAAATCTAGTGCTCAAAACATAAAAACAGATAAAGTTTCTACAACTAGTTATGAGGAAAAGCAAAAAGTAGACAATTTGAAAAACAAATAATCAAAGAAAAAGACTAAGGAAAAGGCACTTAGGCTGTTTTTGGATTTTTGAAGTGAATGACAAACTTAAAGCTTAAATTTTTTAAGACCTAAGCTAAACTAACTGAGCTAATAACCTGAAACAGATTTGACTTACCCTTCAATAAGCTCAAATAAAAAAAAACTAAAACTAAAATCACCTTAAAACTAACTAAATTGCTTTATGAAAACTGACCTTTTTTTCTTAAAACTAACAAGCATGACTGATTTTCACCAAAAGACATAAAGGCAAAAGTGACGAACAAGATCTCATGACAGACTTCTAAACATGCTATTGTCACTTAGTTTAAACAAGAAAAACACAACTAGAGGACCTTTAAAACAGAATCATTCCAATACGCAGCTTGGCTCAAATTCAAAACTAGTGGACTTAGAAACTGATGAAACAACTTTAAAACTGAAAACTACTTAATCAAATTTAATTAAAACTAGCATTAGGACAGACTTAGAGTTAAAGGAAACTGAATCAAGACTTAAATAACAAAATTCACCTATTTTGACCCGTTTTGGGTCCTTGACCCAAACACCCCCTTAAATTGGTTTTAACATGTTTAAGACTATAAAAAAGAGATTTAAGCCTAAACTTTGTATAACTAGGTTAACATTAAGACACACAAACATCAACAAACATGTTTCATCAAGAATTAAGTGACCAAATAAACTAGAACACATGAACAGTTTTAAGAGATTTCAAAAGACAATTTTTTTGCATAAAACTTAGATTTCATTAAAACAATAAAAGTTTACAAAACTTAAAAGTAAATTACAGAATTAAAGTTACATAAAACATTTAAAAACATTAAAAATAAACTACTCTATCCTACTCCTACATGATTTCTATCTTCTATCTTTTCTTCTTTATATAAGCTCTCAGGTCTTCAAGCCTTTGTGCTTCTTGTGTTTGTTTTGTGAGAGAGCTTGAAACCTTAATCCTGGCCCTTCAATTTCCTTTGGCTCCAAGTTATATGATCTGAACCCTTGATCCACCTTGACCAATTAAAATGTTTTGGATTGCCAGCGTGGATGTGAGGGTTTGTGGTGGTGGGGTTTAGGTTTTTTGTCATGGGGTAAAGTTTTTTGTCTCATGTTGCAGGTGTGAAAGGGACATGGATGTACAGTAGTGGATTGGCGGGAAAAGAGGGTTTGATAGTTAACTATAATGCAGGGTAAAGAAGGTAAGGGTTTGGGTATAAGGTTATTGCAATGATGGTCCTTGTATCATGAAACATTTTTTGTGGTTTTGGGAAAACTGGCCCTCAAAGGTATATGTTATCATTGCAATTATGGTCCTTGGATTTAACAGCATTAAAGGGTTAAACGGATAACAGCCGTTAAATGGTTTAGGGATTTGGGCCAGGGTTACTGTTTGGGCTGTATAGTATAAAAAAGTGAAATGGGCTTTGGTTTTTATAAAAGGGTTTATATGAGTGGGCTGACCCGGGCCCACTAGGTGGGTACGGGTGGGCCCACTTTTGCCAATTTAGGTTTCCGGGTTCGGTGTTCGATGCCAGTTCCAAAGCTTTATCCCGTGGTTGACTTTGACTTTGTCTTGACTTCATTAAATGCACAAATGTTGTCGAGTCGATCCGGAAATGTCCGTTTTAGCTCCGTTTTTAATCCTTTTATACCTTTGGCCTTGGTTTTTCATGCTCTTTCCAATTTCGTACTTGGTTTTGTCCGGTTTGGCTTTGTTTTTGTCCTTAAGTGAATATCCGGTACATGCACAGTACAAACACAAAAACAGGCAAATTTATGGCATTTTATGTGCGTTTTTTGCCGTTTAGGGTCGTTTTATTAAGTAGAAGGTGTGTGTAATTACACACATACCATGGGTTAACATGATTTGTCTCTTCATTAGGAAATGTGAACTCTGACTCATTCTTATCTTCCTCAATGTCTACTTCCATATCTTCTTCTTCTTGAGGTTCTTCTTTTTCCTCAAATTTTTCTTCTTTTGGGTCCTCGTCTTCATCCACTAAGACAGGCTCAGGAATAACAAGAACAGCATCGGGTTGATTCAGCTCAACTATGGGTAAATCATCAACATGATCGGGAGGAATTATGTTTGCCATGATAATCTAGAAAATATCATATAATACATATTCAATAGTGTTCCAATAAGAATACTATTATCTAAAATAACAGTTCGCATAAGTGCGCAACAACAAAAAATTTACAATTTGAGGCATTATCGTTCAATATATATCTCGAATATAGTCCAAACATATATAATAATAATTATTATATAATCACATAACAATCTATGTATACAACACATGCATAAATATATCAATACATAACACTTTATGCATACAACACATGCATAAACCTTCCTTCTCTTTCTATATGTAACCAATGGCAACGAGGAGTCTTGGCGTGCATGTAGAAGCGTTATAGTTTAGGTTTTCAAAAATTCGACCTAGTTCTCTATAACCTTATGTCACACCCCGCCAAGGCGGAAACGCGAGGCGTAACGAGAAAGGATATCATCACAACACAATGGCGTCTATAAAGAGAATTCTACTTGCAATAAATAAGCAAAGTATAGACACAAAGTGTCATAACAATACCCATAAAACTAATCCAAATCCAAAAGACGTCTTTATTGATGAAGCAAAAGTTCTCGCCAATAGAAAGACATGCAACAAGAATCCATAATTCAAACAATGCAATAAACAAGACATAAAAGCAATAAACTCCATGACATCCTATGGTCTCTTTCTAGCCACTTCTCTCTATCTTATACCTATGATGCTCACTTGAAAATGATGCTTAAACATCAACATAATGTTGGTGAGAGTCATAGGTTTAAGACACGTCAATAACTCGCTTTGAAATCACTGTGATAAATAAAACATAGCATATCAGAACATACAACGAACTATCATACAAGCTAACATGCAATCACATCAACCCACATTGAGACGCTCACGCTCAAACATCACAAACATATCCATATCCACAACAATGAGACGATCACGCTCACTATTAACAATCCACAACAATGAGACGATCATGCTCACTTTTAACAATCCATAAAAATGAGACGATCACGCTCACTTCTAACAATCCATTAATGCCTTGAGACGGTCACGCTCAAGCACAACAATCCATATCATATTAGCAAGTAGCACATAACATACAATAGTCTCGTATAGCCCATGCCTCATTTAAAACACATTATCACAGTAACTAAAATATTTAAACTCATAGCATTATTTTCACCCTAAGAAAACATAAGAAAAAGGGGCTATGAAACTCACCTGGTGCTAAAGCAATTCCCAAAATCCTCGCACAAAGCTAAACAACAAAATAACCCGTGTTACACGCTACTAAGCCAAAAGCTTAAGCACATATAACAATCATATGATGGGTGTCTAAGGTGTTTATTTACCCTCATAGGTCACCCCGACACCATGCCCAACATTTACCAATTCATTTACACATTTTTTCAATATTTAACAATTTACCAAAAATCGCCGGTTCAATATTATGAGTTTACTATCTTCGTGATTTTTCCACTAATTTATTTCCCCTCTTAAGTGCCCCAAATAAAATCAAACTTTTAACTACTTAGTTTCGGATCTGAACGAACACTAAAACGTTTGGACCTAAAAACCATACTTAGACTCCAAATCAGAAGCTCTCCTTTGGGGGATTTTTAATAGACACGTAGAACTAAACTTTTGTAGGTTGGCTAATCCTAATTCTAATTTTAAGTGGGGGTTTTACTCCTCGTAATCTGACCTAAATCTGACCCGAATATACTGCTTTGACAACCTTTCTTGTAACCAACATTTGAATGACTTCCCGACCTTAAAAACTTTCGAGGCCGGATGTTATGGAAACTAGACTCACTGAGCTTCATCATAGGAACCGAAATCATATCAATTCATGCTTCTAACCTCTAGATATTCACAAAACAACGCAGCCCTAAATCCTGCTCAAACCCAAATCAAGTTCTAACGCGATCTAAACTCTAACAATTACACCAACTCTCATCTAATTTATTACTAAGAACCCTAATTAGATTATAAACTTTAATTTATAGAATATTATGAAACCCTAGATCCACCATAACTCGTGTTACATGAATTAAATCAATGATTAAACTAATTAAGAAAAACTAAACATACCTTAAAGCTTGTTTCCTTCACAAAATCAAAACCCTAAATTTTTTTCTCCTTTTTTTCTTAGGATCGGCCGTACAAGCAATAGGGGGGGGGGGTTGGGGTTTTATTTTTTTGTATTTATAAGCCTCTAGAATAATCCTAGATAATTTCTAATTAGAGTCCTAGTTTAATTAGGCTTTTATTTACTTTTTTTTCTTTTTTTTCCTAAAATTCGTATTTACTATTCATGTATAATTTTTTTAATTAATTAATTATCTTCAATGCCTTAAGTTTTTATAAAAACCTAAGCTAATTTGGTAAACCATTTATGTTAGGAATTATGAATTCCTAGTTCCTACTGGTAGTACACAGTTCCTACTAGTAGTAAGAATTAGTCTTCCTGGTCTTTTGGAAAGTCCTGGTCTTATGGAAAGTATTAAACGACATTCAGTATGATAAGGAGGTTACAAGTTTATCTAGGGAATGATTAATTATATTGATGTAAAATATTTAGGCAGGTTTTTTGTAACTACATAGGACCCCTTGCACTATAAAAGGAGGTCCTAGGGTGTAGAGATCACCATCACGGGGATACACACATTCTCTACACGTATTTCTCTCTTATTTAGTTAGCTTCAAGGTTGTAAACCCTGTTACTGTTCAGAGTAACCGTATTAATATATTGAGGCTACAACATTTGGTTTATTTCTATTGTTCTTCTTACATATACAGATTAGTTTCCGCATAGTGTTTGTATTTTGATCAAGGTTTCCAAGATCGTTCTTGAATAGGTTTTATCAATTGGTATCAGAGCCTCGTTGAGAAGCTT
>BQNB010060854.1:0-33727 GCA_026074375.1 Tanacetum coccineum
AAAGTCCAGTTTCAATAAGCAAATTAGATTAGAGTTAGTTTATTTTAGGGTCTTATCTTACTAGCATAGGATCATTAGATATTAAGCTCCATCTGTTTTTAAGTTTTAAGTTTTAAAATTAGCTTTTACTAGTTTAAATCTTTGGCTGAAAAGGCCATTTTGTCTTTTGATAAAAGTAGTTTCCTACCTGAACTAGTGATTTCAATTTCATTTTTCTTTGCGTATTTAGATTTCAAAATGTTTTTTAATTAATGAATAAGATAGTTTTAAGTGCAGGTTTTTTGGTTTAATAAGTCATTTGGTCATAATGTTCCTTTTGTGAGCTTAAAAATAAGCTCAAAATGTCCCTTTTGTTTGTTTTGAAACTGTTAAAAGTTCTTAAGTGCTTTTTTCTTTTCTTTTAGCTTATGGTTAGTAGTTTTTGCTTAAGTATTGTTCAAAGTAGCTTATTAGGTATAGTTGTAGGTTTGTGTTTAGCTTCTTTAGTTTTCCATTAGCTTTTTTTTAATTTTTAGCTGTCCTAATTTAAGCTCAGAAGTACTAACTAAAAGTTAGTACTGTTTGGCTTCTTTTAAGCTTATTTAAGGTTTCTTAGTGTGCTTATTTTTGTGTTTATTAGGGGTAGCTTCAGGATAGCTTAGCTTATTTGTTCTCCTTTTTAGCTTATTGTGTTTTGTAAGTTTAAAAATTTAACTAAAAGCCATTTAGTTTAGTTAAGTTTTTTTCTGTCATCTTTTTATGCTTATTCTGAGCTTATCTTTGAGTTTCATAAAAAGTCTTAGTTATAGATTTTGCTTATTTTCAGGTGTTCTTTCAAGTTTACTAAAAAGATTTTAAAAAAATAAAAATAATAATAAAAATGGAAGCCATGGGGATCGAACCCATGACCTCCCCCTTTGAACACCAACGCCTCACATCACACACACAATGCCAATTACCCTAGGTCTTTTTCAAGTATTGTCTTACACAATTTAATTAATATAGCTTTTTCAGTTATAAGCTCATTCATGCGTTTTTGCTTATTAACTACTTATTTTTTTCAGCACTTTTCATGTTTTAAGTTTTTCTTATATTTCTTATTCTTCAAAGTACTTTACTGAAATTTTTCTTAATTTTTCACCAGCATTTAATATTTTTAATCATTTAATTTAGTCAAAATAGTTTTTAAATCATAATAAATAAATAAATAGTCAAAAAAATATAAAACTTTTTCTCAAAATTTTTATTAGTCTTTTAGCATCTAGGAAAATTAGTTTGGTCTTTCTAGGTTCATTTTTTCTCAAATTAGATTTTAGTGTACGTTTTTAATTCCCTTTTACGTTTTATGCTTATGTGTTTAATTGTTATTTCTTGTTTACTTATTTTCGTGCATTTTTTTACTTGTCATTTATATTTAGTAGGATTTATAGAAACCAATTCAAAAATCTTTGAAACCATTCAAAACGCGCGATCACGGATTTATCCGATTTTCAATTCACGCTTCGTCGAGGGAAAACGACCCGGGAGGTTTTTGAGACAACTTTGGTTAAAAGTTTGTTTCTCGAACCCGACGGAAAATAATTATTATACTATTATTTGATATAATCCTTATATACTTATATATTATATATATATAGTGTGTTCGGACAAGATCAGTTATCATTGAGATGTGTAGTCTTGGAAGTAAGTATGCGTGTGGAAAAGATGCAATTATAATTATGGTGGCCAACATAATTATAAAGGCGTCACACACGTAGACTTATGACCATGATTGCATTGATCATTGTTGCTTGTTATGTATTAGTGTGAGATGTATTATGTAAAGATGTATTATGAATAGGTTCATAGTTGGTAAGCTTCCCTCCTATCTATCGTTTGCGGATACCTCGGATACCTGTTATTACTATTATTATGGCTATTGAGTTTGTTCGTCTGCTCAATTGTTCGCTCAGATATATAACCCTTATTTTAGCTTTCCTTGTTCGTACCATGTCGGTATGGATGAATTAATTTTTCTATTCGGCGTCTTGATGTATATTGGTGGTTCGGATATGTTTCTTTGGATATTGGTGCGTTTAATTGGTTCCTTCATTGTATTGGTTACTCGTATGAGTACAAAAAATTTATTTTAAGTACTAATTGTTCCTAACATATTAGTGCGGATCGTTACTCCGTTCTTTGTATATCCTTTGATTTTCGTAACATGTTGCGGCATGTTAGTATCGACGCTTTTCGATGGTTGTTCTTTCGATCGTGAGTACGAATGAGTCTTTACGTTCTTCTTTTGGTTCGTAATGTCCTCGTATGAATTTCTCTTGTGCATGTTCGTTTCACTGTTATTCTGACTATATGGTTCTTTATACTCTCTTTCGCTTTCAAACAATAAAATTGTGTTAGAGTCTTTACGGTATTTTACAATCTCTTTTGGTATTACGATGTTCTTTGATTTGAATATAATAGCATATATAATATATGTATATATATAACTAAAATACCAATTATCAATAATAGTATAATAATAAGTATTCCGTAAGGATTTGAAAAGATTACTTTTATCCAAAGTAAAATCCAAAACATTCCCGAGTCGTATCCCGACGAAGTGCGAATTGAAAATCGGTTAAGTTCGTGATCGCGTGATTTGAATGGTTTAAGAAATTTTGATTTTGGTTTCTATAACTACTAATGAAAATACAAATAACATGTAAAAGCAAGTAAAAACAAGTAAACAATTAAAGCATTTAAGAAATTAAGCATAAAATGATAACGGGAAATTAAAAACGCGACATTTAAGCAATTAAATCAAAATTTAACCCTAACAATGTTTTTTCATTTTTTATAAATCCTAAATGACTAAAAATAATTTTAGAAAAAAGAATTATATTTTTTTGATTTTTATTTTATTAATTATGAATTAAAAACAGATTTAATCTAAATTAATTATTAAAAATAGAAAACTAATTATTAAAATTCTGGAAAAATTGGGAAAAGTACTTTAGACTATCTAGAACTTAAGAAAAATAAAACGGGAAAATAAGCTGAAACAGATAAGCAGTTATTAAGCAAATAAGCTATATAAGCTACAAACTGAAAATGCATATAACAAATAAATGAAGCAAAGTAGTAAATGAAAAAGACCCAAGGGCAGATGGTATTGAGTGTGTGTGCTAAGGCGTTGGTGTGTGAAGGGGAGGTCACAGGTTCGAAACCTGTGGCCTTTCTTTTTGCTACAGTAATTTTTATTTTTGAAAACTTTTTGGAAAAACTGAAAGAACACCTTAAAATAAGCAATAATTATAACTATCACTTTTTATGAAACTTAATTTTAAGCTCAGAATAAGCATTTGAAAATGACAGAATTCCTTTTAAGCTTATATGAAATTAGGCTAAAACTGTTTTGAACATCTAGGACTTAATAAGCAATAAGAAACCTAATAAGCTGAAAATTATTATCTACCAAGACCTAATAAGCTAATGAGAAAAGGATTTGACTAATAGGATGAGCTTAAAAGCTCTTAAAAGCTAAAAAGCACAATCTAACTTAACTAGCAGTTTTAATAGAAAAATGCTCAACTTTGAGCTTAATTCTAGATTGAATAAGCACTTAGAAATAAGTAAGGACTAAAAGCAGATGAAGTTTGTCTTCCAAGGAACAAATAAAATCAAGTTTTAAGAAAATTGGCTAAGAAATAAGCTAGAAAAAGAAGATTTAAAAACTTGACAGACTAAAACTTATTTTTGGCTTTTTGATTTTTGAAGGAAAAATGAGAAAATGCAGACCTAGATTTAAGCTAGCTAATGATGACTAAATGTGAAAATAAGCTAAAACAGATTAAGCTCAATGTCCAAAGAGCTTAAACTCTTAAAATCAGACCTTAAAAATAGACTTTTACTTACCTAGATTAGCTAAAGAACTAGGAATTTAAAACTTTGAAAAATGAAATTTAAGACAGACTAAAACCAAAAGGACAATTGCACATTATCTTTAACTACTTACTACTGCATTATGAGTCTTAAATCTAACATGAAAACAACACATAATTGCACCAGAACAAGATCTAACCTAATAAGCTACTATGACAAGCTTAAAACTGACAGATTCAAACCATGATTAGATAAGACCTTAGATTTAAATTTTAAACTTTAACAACTAATTAAAACTGACCTAGAAGCTTAATTTGAGCTTAACAAATTTGGTTTAAGTGACAAAATTGATCTAACAGTACTAACTTAAGTTAGTACTGCTTGGCCCAAACACCCATTTTTAAGCTACAAAAGGGTAAAATAAGCTGACACTTATGAAAACACATTACTAACTAAGCAAATTAAGATCAAATAAGCAATAGCTAATTGGAAATAAGCACTAAACTTTATGCTTAGAATTATAAAGCATATTTTTTTTTTTTGTTTTTAAACAGTTTTAAGCAATAACATTAACTAAGAGAATCTAAACTATAATCAGACAATTATACGCAGTAAATAAGACTAATTATAACTGTAAATAACGCAATTAGGAGTAATAATAAGCAGAGATTTAAGCAGGAATAAGCAAATTAGAAATTAAGCTATAAGAGAGAAAATGGCAAGTGTACCTTGATCCCAGCTAAACAGGGATCAAATAAGCTTTAATAAGCTAGATCGACAAGCTCTGCCTTATAATAGATTAAGCTGGTGGTGGTCCATAAGACAAATCTAAGTTTAGTTTATCACCCATTAAGTGAGGTAATTTAGGGAGAGATTTTTATACTGAATGTCTAAGCTCGTTAAGTTTAAAGGGCTTAATGCAGTATAAAACTAGTCTTATGTAGTATTTGAGAGGTTTATAAGAGTTACTTAGATTAAACTGAGCTTAATTAAAAACAATAGTGCAATAAAGTAAAACATGAATTAAAACATTAACTAAGTGAAAAACCTGAAAATTTTATTGTAATCAATTGAGTACTAGATTTTAAAAGTAAAGTACATTTAAAATTAAGGACATTAGCTTTTTAAACGATTAAATAAGATAAAATATAATTAAGCTAAGCATCTTAAATACACTAGATTTCCCTTTGTGTGTGTGTGTGCCTCTATTTATAGCCATGAGCAAAGGATCTAGAGTTAAGATGTTCACTCCATCTTATATTCTCGTTCATTTTCAATCCAAACCGCCATAAATCCAATGATCTTGACCCTTGATTGCCCTCCACGTCAAATCCACCAATATTATAGCTCCGGATCACCAGCGTGTTATTGAGGTGCCAGGGTTGTTAGCTTCTAGAAGCAATGGAGAACGGTTGTGGATTGGGTGAATCATTCTTACCTTAAGCGTGCTATGGTGAAAGTGAAAAGAGAGGGAAAGAGTGAAAGGGATGTACAGTGAATTTGATTTGGGGGCGTTGACCCGTTCTTTTTCACGTTTGACCTGGGTTATGGGTAAAAAGGGATTGGGCCATTGTTGTAATTTTGGGCCGGGTAAGGGATTATAGGTTTAATGGGTTAATGGTAGTTATGTTTGTTTTAAAGTTAAGGACTAATGGTGTAATTGAAAAGGACTAACAGTGTTAGTCCTCAAGGACTAACTTTGTAATAGTATTAGGGTATTTTAGGGTTAAAGGATTAACGGGATTGGATTTGATTAAGACTTAAGATAAATTCACCTTTGGCTTCGTCTTATCACACTCTTTCCATTCCCGTGCTCGGTTTTGTCCGTTTTGCTTCGTTTTTTGTCTTTTTGTGAAATATCCGTTACCTGCAAGACACAATTCACAATACAATGCATTTTTCTGTATTTATTGGTCATTATTGGTCTTTTTAGCTCGTTTTATTAGGTAAAAGGTATGTGTATTTAAGCACATACCAAAATCCCCCATACTAAGCTATTGTCGTGTCCTCACGCAATGTTATGCACTCACTTAGAAAACTAAAAATTTCTACCCCCTTAGACTAATTACCTCGAAAAGTAGCTAAGTGTTCATCTAAAAGGATTAAAAATTACTAGTTTTGAAAAGCACCCCGTTTTACCATTTTTATGCATTTATTACATATCATAACTTCACGGAACAAGAAACACTAAAAGGATAAATTCATCGTCCTTGATTTTTCACCCGCCCCAAACCAAGCTTAAAAACGAAATCGTTGTTAAATACAAGTTAAGATGCTAACACTACTCATAAATGCTAATTGTGGATGCATAGCTACTTTCTGCTCCCTTATTCCTAAATCCCCTAAAGATTTTATTATTATTATTGGTGACAAATAAATTAATGTCTTATTCACATAAAGTAAAACCCGGTTTAGACCACAATTAGTTTGAAATCCTTTCCTAAAGAGACGATATGGTGAGAATAAGGTCCACATTAAGGTTCTAATTTTGCACGATTTAGTGGTTATATTTTTTAGATAACCCCGGAGTCGAAATTTGGCTTTATTATTATTATTATTACCTCCACCCTTTAAACGACTACCACATCGGTTGTGAGCCGGCAAGAGGTAGTGGTCTTATTTCGGCTTCGGTTTATTACATAACTATTATAGCCAAATTTCAAGTCATGTGGTCTTTTAACTACCTAGACAACGGTAGCGAGCCGTCGAGAATCGGTAGCCTATTTCCCCACAACACTGACAAAACCTCGATGTGTACCTTACTTTCACAAGAAGGAATCTCTACGAAGTGATTTAAACTAAGAATCGCAAAAACCTAAAGTAACTTTATTTATTCAACAATTATATAACGTTTATTAAGCTGATAGGAGCAAAAAGCCACAATTAACCTTTATGAGCTTTAAAGAGAACCAACTACTCTATGTTTAGCATCCAACTTATATAAAACTTTATCATTTCTCGTTCTTCGCAAATTTAAAATCTCTAATAAAAAGATCTGTGAATGCTTAGTCTAATAAAACAAGCTTTGCATATTTAAAGTCTATCATGGAAACTTGTAAATTCTTGGCTCTTTTAAGCTAGAATTCGCGTTTTAAAGATTCTTTTAAAAGACTAGCAAAAGCTTAAATTTATATAAGTTAAGGGGCAAGCTAGAGCGCAACATGCTTGATCAAGTCAAAATTTATTCCTTAAAAAAACAAAACATCATGTCAAAATACTTATTTTATTTTTGAAAAAATTAAAATTTTGGCATATTTTTGCTATTTTTAGTGGAAAAACGGGGTTACGTGAAGACAAGGCAAATGCAAGTAAGATCAAATCGAAATACCCCCCCATACTAGAACAACACATTGTCCTCATCGTCTCTCCACCGCATATCACCCACAAACAAGTGGGCAATGACCAATTTACATAAGTGATCGCGGGACTCACTTTTGCAATGACCAATTTACAAAAGTCATGCTTAAGTATGGAGTAACTCATCGTCTCTCCACCGCATATCACCCACAAACAAGTGGGCAAGTTGAGGTGTCAAATCGTGGTTTAAAGCGTATTCTTGAAAGAACCGTGGGAGAAAATCGTGCCTCCTGGTCGGACAAATTAGATGATGCTTTATGGGCCTTCCGCACAGCTTACAAAACACCCATCGGGTGTACTCCATATAAACTTGTGTACGGGAAGGCATGTCATCTACCGATCGAGCTAGAGCACAAAGCCTACTGGGCTCTCAAGCATACAAATTTTGATCTGGCGTCAAATGTATAGAAATGGAGAAACCTGACCTCCAAGAAAGGAAACCCCTTCCCGAAATCATCATCGGCACTCAGAAAAATAAGCTGAAAAACTTTAAAGCGCCGATGAGATAGAAGATGAGAAGATTTCTCATCTTTTGAAATGAGAATTCCAGGATTGAAAACTTTGACCTCATTGTTAGATGAAATTGGAAGCAAAGTCTCAATCACTGGACAAAGAAGATTACGGATAAATGAGATAGAAAATGTATCCTGAGATAGAAATCTCTTGGATTAGACTTCAAAGAATATCCCCGGATCAAAAATCTTGTTACTAGTTCCGGAAGGAAAAGAAACTTCAAGATCGGATCCGAGGGAATCATCAGAAGGAATGAAGTCCGAATCCAGCATAAGGGTGGAATGGGTGGGTAACACAGTAGGCACATGAACACGAGGTTCTCATATAATATCTTCCATAACAACGCCAGTCAACTCGCCCTGATCAGGCTCAATCTCAAAGATAAACAAATCATACTTGGGAAGAGAGTTATCAGCATGAGTAGTGGTACTGCCACTACTCGTCTCTTACGTATGATCGCTAAAAGTCTCAAATTCGGGTAAAGAATTATCCGAATAAGAGAGAGAAGTATCGGATTTCTCAAAGAAATAGTCATTAGCCTCAACGGGGATAGGAAATGAGGAAGGAGACTTGAACACACAATCAGGAGTGGGGTTGTCATTCAAAGATTTGATCTTAGCAATAAGAAAATTGATATTTAATAATTTCTCACAAAGTATATCGTCCTTCACCTCCTCTAAGCTGACGAGCTCAGAATCGGGAAGTGATGCCTCAACGTAATCGATGTCCTCACTATAAAAAGGATTGCCATCACTCGAAGTACAATCATCGTTAGAATCAAAGAAAATCTCAAAATAATCTTTTAAAGCGTCAAGAAGAGGAGAATTATCACAAAAAGGCACATCACACGTATCGTCAGAAATACCCTTGGACTCACTTGGGATTGGGACAAGGTTCTCAACACTAGACTTTATTATTTTGTCCGATTCCGTTTCTGGAATAGTGCTAAGATGCTCGTCCCCCATACTTAGAGAGTTATCGGGTTCCTCGGTTGGTAAATCGGGTGTGATTGCATTAGACGAATTCTCTAAATATTCCCTATATTGAATAGTGTACTCATCATCATCGTCGTAGAAGGCAGGACAATTCCAACTCGGAGAATTAATATATTCTGCCAGCTCCTCACTTATAATTTGCAAATCTTTAAGAAGTTTATGAAGCAATTCTTGTATATCCTCTGGTTGATGTTGTTTTTCTCTAAAAGCATGCTGAATTTCAAAAAATTTCTCCCAAGCTAGCGATAAAACCTTTGGCGTTTCTCTAAAAGATATACGATTAAACTTCTTTAAAAAGGTTTGTATAGATTTCATTAGGTTTTCTCTGGCTTGCAAAATTTCCACACTCGTTTCTTGAGGAGGTTGAATCACTCCTTCCAAAGCGGATATCACTACAGTTTTTAGTTGCTTTTCAAATTCTTTAACGCTTTCCTCAGGAGGTTGATGCATGACGTAATACTGCGGGGGTTGAATTTGGTCAAAACCGGAAGAATTAGAATTATAGAAATTTTGGCTCATCGGTTGACACTGGAAAGTATCATGAGGAACCCCCCAGTTTTCACAACAAATAAATTGTTGTTGAAAATTAGGTGAAGTTTGTGGAAAATTATCAAAGTTTTGATTGTAACACGGTCCATAAGACAAACAGAACTATAGGGACAATCGAACCATAATGAGAATGTTCCCACATAACACACACGAGTAGTCTGAGGCTGTGGAGTGGGTAAGAAGAATTGAGTGTTTCATCATAAGAGATGTGATCAGGGTTACAAATAAACTCGTCCCCGAAACTCACATTGGTACAACGCCGACAATTTCCATCGTTAAACGGACCTCCACACCACGAGCACCTCGAAAACCAAGACATGATGATAAAGAATTAAACGGATAAGAGGGTAAAGAAGATAAGAATTAAATGAATAAAGAGGATAAAGGTGAATATTTTTAGATTTTAATATAGGTAATAATATATATATATATATATATATATAATATATATATATATTATAAATGAATATATATGAGTATATATATATAAAATATAAATATTATAAATGAATTTTTTTTTAATATTTATAAAAAGAAAAGAAAAAATAAAAATAAAATAGGAAGAAAAATATTTTTGAATTTTATATTTTTAATAAGTACGAAAATAAACTTTCCGAAGAAAGGATCTTCAAGGCATTCACTTCGAAACACAACGTAGAAATCGTACACCTCTCCCCGCAACGCGCATTTTGATAAACGAGCGCGCGCGCGTGCATGAGTCGTTAAAAATTAAGTAGTATTATCCCGTTAGATAAGAAAATTACTTTAGGAAAGTAATAGGCATCTCTGATGTCGTTTCCACGGCGAGAGATGAATTGAAATCCATGTTAATGTTTTAAAGAAAAATGCCCTTATTACTTTAAGATTTGGTTTGGATTTTTAAACTAATAAAATAATACTATAAACTATACTAAAACTAAATAATAATAAACAAGACAAATAGATCAAAGAAATGAATAAAAAAATATGCTTGTCAAGTGAGGTGAAAAGATCATTAAATGAGAAATAAAGAGTTAATAAAGAATCGGTACCCGTTTAAAAACCGTTTTCTCACAACGTTGGTTTATATTAAATTCAAGCCTTTATTTTGATACAAATTACTTTAAATGATGACGAATTAACACCCGTAAAAATATTATTTTCTCACGACGTTGGTCTATTTTGAAAACGATATCTTATATTGGTGCTAATTAATAGATTTGTTGTTTGATTATTTCTCTGGCTTTTGCCCTTCGAAATATTCAAATAAGAAATCTAATTAATCTGAAAATTATTAATCAACAATTTACTTTTTATTCCACACTTAACTCACTATCCACGGTCACTTAAAAAGCATACTAAAACTACTCGCTAAACATATGATAAAAAAAAACAAAAAAAAAAACAAATAAGCCAAGCAAATCATTTTTAAAGTAAAGTACCTAATTAATTGAACAGCATAGAAAATGGAACCGAATAGAAGAGTCCCCGCAATAAACGAATACCACCCGATTTATTTAGCTAAAGCAAATAATCAAATTCGGTCTAGCTAAATAAACCCTTAAGCTCTGCGCTTCATGAGTTGACCGGTACCAAAAATTCATAAAACACAAACAAAATGTTATGATTAAAACAGTTTATAACATTCAATTTTCATAAATGTAAATATCCTTCTATTAAGTTAGATGATGTACAATCTATCAATTATACATGAACTCACCTTTTTCAGGGAAATATTCCGCTTATTACTTACAATTACTTTCCGAATATCTCATATGCAATATAACCTGCATAACTCCCAGTTTAACGTACTCAGAAAACCACGTATGCAATCCTATCTTCAATAAGTCAAGCAAACATCATAAACATACAAGTTCTATATCATAATATCATTATTACAAGGTACAATATTCCTAAAAGATACCATTTACAATATCATATCAAAACGGGCTTTAAACCATTATCGGATGCCCTAAACCCTAACCTCATGAAAAGGTTAACACCTAAAGTGAACGCACAAGCTACTAAAGCATATGTACAAGTAATATAACATCTCATTTGAAAAATATCAATCTCTTTAATCAAGTACAAGTCCTTTAAAAGCACAAATGTATCAGTCATAAAGCAATCCATAAAATAGCCGTTTTACCTCCATTTTCATTCTCATCTCTTCACTATCACTTGTGAGCAAGCTAATATACTCATTTTACAATATGTAAACCCTAAATATTCTATTCATAAGCTTTCATACATCTTTTTACACTCAAAACCCTAATTCAAAACCCTAAACCCTAAAACCAAGCTAGTTTCTAAACCATGACCTGTTTCTTGGCTTTTATCCATTGTAAACCTAACCATACTCAAATAAGATGTACAAGACTATTTTACAATCATATAAATCCTTTAATTCAATTATTATCCTCATCATTCTCATCATTTACTCACTAGACGATAAATACATATCCTATAAACCCTAAATGTACCTAATTGGTTCATTTAACCCGTTTACTCGTTTTAAACCATTCTAATCCCAAATAACCAACCAAGGGCCATTTTAAACTCATAAAATGAGTATTAAAAATCAATTATCCCCTCCCGCCCCCCACACACATGGGAGGGAAGTCTTTGGGGGGGGAACTATCATTAACCGGCAATGTACAAGAAATCAAAGCCATAGAAAACCTAACATCCAGAAAACCCTAATTATGCCCTAATTGTAACTTTGACCCGTTTTCTCAATTTCAACCCATTATAACTTAAACCAACGACCAAACTTCATTAATAATACTTTATATAAGCCCTAGGATCTGTATTCCATCATTCTTAATCAAAATTATGCAAAATATAAGCCAAGAAAGTCAAGAAAACCCTAAATGAGCCCTAGTTGAACCCGTACTCCCATATCTTCATTTTAAACCCGTTTTAACCCAAACCAATTGCTAATCTTTGTTAATACTTTAATCCCAGACCTTAACAAGCTATTTCATCATTCCTTAATCATTTATAATACAATGTACCTTGTTAAAACATTTGAAGAAACCGTCAAACCCAAAATAGACCTGGTTTACTTCTATGACCATTTTGACCCCTCTAAATTGCTACCAAGTCCAAATAACCAATGTGAACCTCTTCTAGAATCATAGTAGCAGCTTATGCACCTACTTGGACCAAGCCTTGGTCAAATTTGAGAAGCACATGGCTTCCCTTTTGCTCACTTCAGCCACGGCAACAAGCAACACCACCACCTCATCAAAGCTACTTTCCTAGACCTCCACACTTCATTTTCTAGCTTATACACCTTCTATACTATACCCTTGAGGTGTCAAGACCAGATCCTAAGGCTTGCTTACTCATCTAAGCTTGAAACAAGTATAAATAGAAGCCATACTTGTTCATTCTTCTTCATCCCCCACTTCCTCCTCTATAACCCTTCATAGAAGCAATCCTTTGCTCTAATAGATCTTAAGTGATCTTAAGAAGTCTCAAGTATAGAAAGGAAGCAAAATAAACCAAGAAACGAAGCCCGGGAGTCGTTACTCTAGCCGTACAAAGCCGAAAGTCCCGATTCTGACCTGTTTCCAAGCTATAAGCTTAAACCAGGTTCTATAAGCTTATATTCTGCTCATGTAACGTCATAATGTTCATATGTTCTTGCTAAAATCATAATATAAAGCTTTGAACTCAAAAACCTAAGTGTTATGCCTTTTTGATCCAAAACCGTACACCCGAAACCCTAATTTCATGTTTTTACTTAAACTATGGGTTAAACTTGTAAAATTTTGTTATAATCAATCTTAATAAGCTATTATAATGTTAAAATAAGTGCTTTGATAAGTCATAAGAGAATTTGACCTTAAAACCCGCGCGTTTTCATTTTGAAACCCTAATTTGACCCGTTTTACCTTTTAACTTAACGAATCGTTAAATTAAACTTATGTTGTGTTAAATCTTCATATTTTAGTTTATTATAACTTATAAATGACTATTGAAATGTTAAATTAAGCTTGCATGGCAATTTGGACATGTTTTGTAATTATAATCCATGCAAGGGGTATATATCGTAAATTTCAGAAACTTATAACTAAAAGGACTAAAAGTGTCATTTTATCAAAGTTATAACTATAGGGGTCTATTATGTCACTTTTCAAAGTCAAAGGTTTACTTGGTATATCAATAAAAGTTGAAGGACCAAAGTCGTAAAAATGCAAACCCCAGGGGTCTACTTGCAGTTTTCCAAACCCCAGGGTCTAAAATGTAACATTTTGAAAAAGTGTAAAATCATATTCAAAACATTACCAGACATAACTTTAATTAACGCTCCTCGTGCTTAACATCTCTAGATATTGAATAAAATGCTTAAAACTGCTTATGTTCTAATCCTTATATCATTCATCATCGATGTGCTTTCAAAAATCATGTCCCGGATCCATATCATACCACAATACTAGGGAGCTTCATATTAAGAAGTTTCATCTTGGTACGTTATGTCTAGAGTTGTTGGGTTTATGATTAAAAAGAGCCCTAAGGCACCAACAAACGATTACCTGAATGACTTCTAAACTATGATGCCCGAAACGGTGTTTTATGATATTTTAAATCAAAACCAACATTGATATCCAAACACTTATATATACCATCAAACAAAGTACATTTCCATATAAAACCCGTGGTGTTTGTGATTGCCATGTTGAAGCCCAGTTTACTTTCATTTCCCTATACTTTAGTATCATATTCCCAATAACTGGTCAATGAGTTCATAAGCCTTGCATTTCCAATCCTTTTATAAACCCGCGAGGAGATACATGCTAAAAACATAAATGCAATTATGTCTACATGCTATTTCACAATTTACTATATGGCCTAAGTAACGCTTTGACCTTGTAAGTCCCCAAAATCATAATCGTTAATTACTCTCCGTAGTAAGCGCAAATGTTGTAAATATATATATTTGGGTTGGACTCCTCGTTGGTGTATCCAGTAACGATAACCAATTGCACATCATTAGATGAAGGGATGTAAGCTTATATGTTCTAAAGATGAAGAGCTATATAGATAATTTGAAGCATCTAGGTTATCCCGTGTCACTAAACCTAGCAATGAGCCTAATCTTGGTCTCTATGAGAAAGGAATATGACAGCTTTGTGCAAAACTATAATGTGCACGGCATGGGGAAGACGGTAAATGAGTTGCATGACATGCTTAAGCTATATGAGAAAACTCTACCAAAGAAAGATGCACCTGCACTTCATGCAATTAGAGCAGCCAAGGTCCAGAAGAAAAACAAAAACAAGAAACCGCAATTGGCTGCTAGGGGAAACAATCAAGGGAAAGGGAAGTCTAAGCTTGCTTATGCTCCTAAACCCAAGATTTCCCCTCTGCCTAAGAAGGAAAATCCTGCTAAGGACTCATTCTATCACCAATGTGGTACTACAGGCCATTAGAAGCGAAACTATCCCTAATATCTATCTGAGTTGCTAAAGAACAAGAAGCTATCTCAAGGAGCTAGTACTTCAGGTATCTTTACTATAGAACTCTTTTCTTTTCCTGGTAAATCTTGGGTATATGGCATGGATTGTGGTACTCACATCTGTAACACTACTTAGGGATTCAAGAGAGGTAGGAAGCTGAAGCCAAGAGCTTTGAGTCTGTGTATGGGCATGTGTAGCCGTCGAAGCTATTGGATCTTATGATTTGTGTTTCCCTGGTGGATTAGTATTAGTTTTACATAATTTTCATTATGAACCTTCTATACTAGAGAATTATTTTTATTTTCTGTTTGTATGATGATGGTTTTATTAACCATTTTGATGGAAATGCAATTTTAGTTTCTAGGAATAATGTGGTTTATTCTAGTACCGTTCGAAGGGATGGTATCTATAAAATTGATTAGTCTAATTCTAATAAAAATGTTAGTTCTATGTATGCTGTTAGCAATAAAAGAGCCAAGCTAAACTTGGACTCTTCTCTCTTGTGGCACTATCGTCTTGGACACATTAGCAAGAAACGTATTGAGAAGTTGCAACATAATAGACTTCTTAATTCAATTGACTCTAAGTCTTTTGAAAAATGCGTTCCTTGTTTGTCTGGAAAGATGACACGAAAACTTTATTCACATCAAGTGGAAAGGGCTAAAGATCTACTTGGACTAATACACACCGATGTATGTGGCCCATTTAGAATCGTGTTAAGACAAAGAGCTAGCTACTTCATTACCTTCACTGATGACTTTAGTCGTTATGGTTATGTTTACCTGTTGAAACATAAACATGAAGTGTTTGAAACTTTCAAAGTGTTTCAAAAGGAAGTAGAAAACCAACTCGGGAAGACCATAAAATCGCTACGTTCTGATCGTAGGGGCGAATATATGAGTCAAGAGTTTTCGGATCATCTTAAGGAGCATTGGATTATTGCCCATCGCACTCCTCCTTACACGCCTTAACATAATGTGGGTAAGAATAGTGAGAAGCTTTTTTAAGCATTGGTTCGGAAGGTAGGGTATCTTGTTTTGGGTTCGAATTAAGCAACCGGGTACTAATAATTCATAAAATCATCAAGAATCATCAAATGTATTTTTGTATAACTTTTATCATATTAATTCATTCTATGCATGAGAAAAATTATCATGCATGTTATTTTGATTTTATAAATTAAAACATGTTCGAAACCCTAATTTTTAGCTAATTATGAAATCGGCACAAATAATATTTGTACAATTGATTTTATATTTTTATAAGGTTTTTCATATCACATATAACTCAGATAAATTGTTGGAAAAATTTAGGAAGGATTCGAATAATTATTGGGGATTTATCATTGTTTGCCGATTTCGAATTAAAGGAAAAAGGAAAGAAATAAAATTAGGGTTAGGGTTTTGATAATTTTTCCAGGTGCATTTAATGCCAATGATTGGGAAATAATTATGTTTGTGATTGGGAAAAATTTAATTAGGGTTTTAGTGATTTATTTGTTATCCGATTTGCTATTTAAAAGTATAAGGACTTGTTTTGTAATTTCTGAAACTATGGGGTCTGTTTTAGACATGTTATTATATTTATTATATTCTGTATAAAATAAGTTGGGGGGTATAAAATGTCATATTGATATTATTTTGGATTAAAATGGTTAATTACATATAATAAGTAATTAGAAATTAATTAATTAAAATAGAGGGACTGAAATTGTAAATTCTGAAAAGTGGAAGGTTTGGTTAGTATTTAATGTATAAAGTATGAATTTGTTAATATTGAATCTATAAGGACTTAGTTTTGTAATTATGGATTAATTAAACGAAGATATTGTTTTAAATAATTAATAAAACAAAAGGGTAAATATGTAAATTATGTAAAATTAAGGGTTTGACTTGTAAATACAGAAAATGGAAGGTATAATCTGAATAAAATGTGAAACTTTGATATTTACACTTTTAACCTTGAAAATTGTTGATTTTGTATATTAAACCCTAAAAATGGAAAGTTACTAAAAATGGAAAGTTACTAAAAATGGAAAGTTACTAAAAATGGAAAGTTACTAAAAATGGAAAGTTACTAAAAATGGAAAGTTACTAAAAATAGAAAGTTACTAAAAATAGAAAGTATAACTTCATGAATGGTTTGTATTCGAATTAATATTTTTCTTTAGGTATCGGTAAGAGGAGTGATTTTGATATTCCTGTGGTGTTTTTCTTTGAGTATTGCTTTGCTTTGGAATAAGGTACAGATATTCTGACCTTATCGTTAAGGTTTCTCATGACATATTCCTCTCTATCTTTGGTTACTTATGTGAATTGCTACATTTGCTCTTTGAGCTGTTTGTCTTGCGTTTCTCTTATATGTTCCCTGTTATTATGTCCTATTTGAACCCTGCTATGCTACTTTGATAATTTGTACCTTAGGACATTGAACCTTTGCCCATGTTCCCTTTTGAATGAACTTGATATAACTTTGCTTTGAACCCTTCAGTTTGAGGACCAGAGACATTTTTGTTTTCCTAGCCATGAAAGGTTAACATGGCCGTGTCATTGATGGCCACCTTGGCATGACTTCATGTGATGGAGTGATGATTTCTTCACGCCTGTCCCCCATTTGATATTATATGGCGAATTATGAAGATTATTATTGTTTAAGGGGCGTATGGATGCATCCTAGATTTGTTTTGTATTCGATGGATTATGACATTATGATATTTGGATATTTGGTGACTGATGTTTGGGTGCAATCCACGTCTTTCACATTTGGAGCTCGCTACTCCATGGTTACTATGATATGATTTGTTTGGGCTTGGTAATTGGACTTGATTTGACTTTCTGATTCATCTTACCTTACACTATGAATTGACTTCTGATTTGTCTTACCTTATATTTGTATTCCTTTGATCATGTCTTGTGATATCCTTTGCACCTTGTATCGTATCCTTTGATTTTCCGTTATCTTTTGCGTTCGATTATATATATCTGTTCACTGGGCTTTGTAAGCTCAGCCGCACTTTCTTTTCCTGCGGCAGGTATCTAAGCTAGGAGCTGGGGTTGCTTTCAGGCTATGAGTGCTGAGTGTGGACTTACCCTAGAGATCTTAGTTTTGATATATGAATTGTTTCTTTTCAAGACATTCGTTATTTCGGTTATTTCGTTTGGATATGTTTGTCCTTTGAGAACTTATGTACCTTAAGTCATGTTGACTTATTTTCCTTTGGTTATTTATTTAAGACTTCCGCTGTTTATGCTTGTGTTATGATTATGTATGCTTTTGATGTCACACCATATTTGTAATACTTCTACCCTTTTGGGTCAGGGCGTTACATCTGATCTTAGTGAAAGTACAAGTACCAGGGTGGTGTAGTTGCATTTTTGGGAATAAGTTGAATCTTGGATTGGTATTTTGTAGTGCAGAGGTCCAGATGGGAATGAAATGCTATTAAAGACAGGGCAACTTTCATGAACAGATAGAGCTAGGAGATCTTAATTTATAGTTGTCTACAGACTTCTATAGTATTGGTGAGTCATGGGTATTTTGTTTATGATATATTTAGTAAATTGTGTATATCTCATTAAAAAAGAAAGTAAGTGCATCTACTGCTCGACTTGACTCGCTCATTGCTCAATATCATAATCAGAAGCTGCCATGATATGGTTATATCTCTGACTCAACTGGACCAATAAACAGAGTCATATTAAGCGTCAATTTTAGCTCAAAGTTTGTATCAAGCTATTATTTGTAATTTGCTGTTCTTTTGCCTTGGAAGTTTTAACTATGAAAGTGTCTTTTCGTAAGGGCCAAAAACTAACAAGGTTGTGAATCTTGGGTTAGAGGAAGTACCACTGAGCTAGGCTGGTGTAATTGCATTTGTGAGAATATCATGAAATCAAGAAACCTAATAAACTCACCAAATAATGACTTTGGCATACAAGCAATGATAATAGAAAGTAAAAACTGCAATATTGAACTCTGATTAAAAAAAGAACTCTGATTCTTATAAAGTTAGTAGAGTTTTTTTTTTTTTTTTTTTTTAAACCCCCACAAATCTTTTTTAAAAATTTTATAAAAAATAAAAAAAATTGTTTCCATCATGCAGTTTATACAATGCTACCATTACATAGTATAGTTATTAAGTGAATGCATAATCACCTATGCGTCGTATTCAGAATGCATCATAAACCTATCAAAGAAGATATACTCGTAAGAAACATTCTGGAAGATGAAGGAACGTATGGTCCCTTACTTCAAAGAAATCCAAATACGCCGTTATCGACCTAAACGGATACGGCGATCGACTCTATTCTAGCAGCTATACATACAAAACCCTAAACACAACTTTAGGGTGGTATTAACCATATTTTCAAAACCCTTATCACAGAGGACGATTTTTAGAGGCTAAGAAGAACAGAGAAGGTCAAGCAAAGCTCTTAATCATAAAGGAAACACCGTGTGATTCCCTTATACTCTAAATACCCGTTCGATTGTTGGTATCATTCATTAACTTGGTTAGTTTACCTTAATCGTTCATCTATGACATTTGTATCTGGAATTACAATGGTTATCGGCTAATACCTTTAGGTATTAGCCATGTTTATGAAGATTTAACGTTTGGTTTTGTTTATACCGACTGACTCTTATTACAATGGTCTAGGAATGATATATCGGACAATAATAAGACAATCATTGCACTAATAACAAACAGCGGTTCTTTCAGATTAATCTGGTTAATATAGTTTCCTTACAATAGGCTTGAATCGTTCCTCTATCCTCTGATTAATCTCTTCTGTGTGTTAGAGTAGCTTAAGTAGCGTTAAGTCACCAACAAAACCTGTGTCAGTCTCTCAGGCTAAAAAACCCCCTTTTACCTGTTAGAATTAGGATTAACTAAGGTTTAGCAAGGTTTAAAACATAAAATAGAATAACTTAGATAATTTTAAAATACTGATAGAGTCTTAATTAAGTTCTTCGTATTACGTGATTCGACACCTTACTTACCAACGAAGCTACAATTGATCGGGTACACTGCCCATTAGTGTTGTTTTAGGTAAAGTCGGCAAAATATAAATAGTAAAACTTGATACATAAAAATATATCTACACACAACGACACATCAAGTTTTTTTGGCACCGCTGCCGGGGAGTGAAACTTTAATTTTTATTTTTGTCGGTATTTTCAGTTTAGTTTAACTTAGATTAGTTTGCATTGTATATTTTTGCATATTTAATTTTTTTGCATTGTTTCTGTTTTGTCAGTATTCCGTTCGATTAACCTATATGGCGTATTCTAAATCATTAGATACGGCGTATTAAGTTGTCATAACAGATACTGCGTATTTGTTTCAACTAATCTATACGATGTATTTAGTCAATTGAATATGGCGTATCGATCATTTGATACAGTAGCATGACGTAATTTTTCGCATTTGGTTTTTTTGATTTGTTTTTTGTATTTCGTTTCTTCAGAGCATATCCTACTGATATTTTTACCCTTGTTTCAGGATGCGCATGACCAAGAGTTCTAGCAAGAAACTCATCACACCTTACGAGAATCCTAAACAGAAATTTCTATCATCAAGGAAGCTCATCAGGACAAGAAGTCTTAACTGTTTGGATTCACCAGAATCCAACTTATTTTCTAATTACGTAGATCAGTTTAAAGAAGTAGAAACATAAACAATGGGGGAACCAACTACGGAGGAATACATGACTAAGACCCGAAAAGATTATGGATCGGCATTCATTAGGCCTAAGATTGATGATAAGGCCCGCTTTGAGTTGAAGGGTCAATTTATCAAGGAACTGCGAGACAACACTTTCAGTGGATCAGATAATTAAGATGCTAATGAGCATATTGAAAAGGTACTTGAGATCGTTGATCTATTTCACATACCCGAAGTTACTCAAGATCAAATTATGCTTTGTGTTTTTCTTATGTCGCTTACTAGAGCTGCAAGTAGTTGGCTAAGAAATGAACCAGCTGGTTCAATAGATACTTGGGAAACTCTTAAGAAGAAATTCTTAAGCAAATACTATCCACCTGCCCGAATTGTTAAGAAGATGGAGGCTGATAAGTGTAGAATACACATATCCATTTATGCTTAAAATAACCCAATTAAACCCAAAACAGATCAAAAATGGCAAAAATATGCTTGTATTTGTGTTTTGTGTGTGTAGGTACGGATATATCAAAAATTACAAGAAAACAGTAAAAAATGGGCAAGCACGGACACGAGAATCAGAAGAGTACAAAAAGAAGCCAAAGAAACAAAGCCGAAGCCAGAAAAGTTAAGCCTCAGTTAAATCTAGTCAAAGTCAGTCAAAGACGGTCAATAAAAGTCAACAAAGCCCAATAACCCTTTACCCGGATTCATAAGCCCAAAACCGTAACCCATTTCTTTTCTATACATCAACAAGGGCCAAACTTGCAATTCCTGAAAGTTATTTATAACTTGAAAAAGGGGAAAGAAAGAGAGGGACTGAGAGTGTAAATATGACAAAGTATAACAGTTTTTAACTGCCAAAATTAGGCTCGAAACACCTTTTACTATTCATCCATCGTCCCCATTTTTACCCATGGTCAAACGATAGGGCAAATCATAATTGAAGGGTACGGAAGACAATTCAAGGTCTCTCTTACAAGATGGTAGGGTTAGAATAGTCACTCAAGCTTTTTCATAAACCAAGCTCATCAAGGAAGCGCACGTGGACTCAAAGAAAGCACAAAGGTGTGTAATTTTTACACTATTTCTACTCAGAGAAGAAGCACAAGTGAGCCTCACAAGGATTGCCAGCTTGGCAATCCGTGTGAGGTCACTTAGTGATCCAACGGCCAAAAACAAAGGTCTAATGATTAGAAATGATCAAAGGTGGATGATTGATGGAAGCTAAGGTCCTAGAATGTTCTTCTGCGGCTATAAAAGGGCAACTCCATCACACACATAAGGGATCGTCTTTTTCCTTTCTAGTTTTAGCTTAAATTAGTTTTTTTTAAAAGCTTAATGTATTTTTAATCAGTTGTAATTTCTTTTTAATGTAATTCTGTTTTTATTAATGAAATTTAGTTTAATTTTGTTATAATCTCTCTTTTCTTTCAACTAATAAGCTCTCTCAAGTAGCCTATTTGTCTCAAATAGCTAATAAGCTCATATTAAGCTCTCAAGAGTCTCTAAGCTCTTGATTCGAGCTTAACCAACCTTAATTTACCTTAACTTTAAAATCAGCAGTTTACCTTTGCTATTGGACTTGTGAATTCTTGGAAGGGAGATCTAAAATGGAAAGATCTCTAAGGACTCTTACCCTAGCTTATTTATAAGCTAGGGAGCTGGTAGATAAGCTCATTTTGAGCACAAACAGCCTTGTTGAGCTAGGCTGATTGTAAGTCTTCTTTTATTTTTATTGTCATTTTAATTCTAGTTGGTTTTAACTCAAATGCTTAATTAGATTAAAATGCTTATTTGCTTAATTAAGTCTGCTTATTATTGCTTGTTTGTGCTTTATCTAGTTCATTAATCATATTAGCCTATCTGTTTTTGCTTATAATAGTCTAGATCATAGATTTATAAATAATTTTTCATAAAACCATAAAAAACCAAAAATATTAGATAGCATAGTATAGATCTTTGATTTCTAGTTAATCAGTTGTTAGATCATGTTAGTTAAGATAGTTAAAAGCTATTAATCATCTGGTATCAAAGTTTCATAAACTAGAATTCATTTCATAAACTTAATTTGATCTTTCACTTCTTAAAGGGGTGTTTGGTTTAAGAGTGTTTGACCTAATAAAGTCAAATTAGGGAATGCAATTCACTTTAGTAAGCTGAGTTTTCATTTAAAATCAGTAGTTTAAGAGTTTTTAGAGGTTAGTTTGCTAAATGTCAAAAGTTATGGCTCATAATCTTTGTTCTAGCACCAGGGGAGATTTTCTCTAAATTTCATTTGTGAAATTTTGATCTAAGCCCTCCAAGGGTTAGATCTTGCTTGCATCTTGTTTATACACTCTAATTGAGTGTGTTTAAGTTCAGGTTTCCCTTAGGAAGCCTGCACTTTTGAGTTGCACTTGTGCAAAGTGCACCAGTACTAACTAAAAGTTAGTACTGTTGTCACAAGTTAAGTACTGCCACCTTTGGCTTAATTTTTAGTTAAGTAAGAATAGGATTTAGGATCTTAGATTCAAGTAGGGCTAAGATTAGCTATAGCTTAATATAGAATAAGTTTTAGATTACATTTTCTAGCTTATTCTCCTAGCTTATTTTGCTATCAAAAGTCCTTAAAAAGGTTAAAAAGCCAAAAACAGTACTTAGGAATTTTAGGATTTTAATTTGTTAATTTAGCTTATGATTCTAGATTTTTCAGTTTATATAGATAGATTATAAGTAGTTTGATAAGTCCTTAAAGATTTAGAGTCATAGTTAGCTTTTTAAGTTTTTAGTTATTTGATTTTTTATGCTAAATGCCTTATTTTCTGAGTTTGCTTGTTTCCTCCTCATTTTCAGTAGTCTAAAAGTACTTTAAGCTCTATTATCTTTTCAATTTTAGGTTAAGCACATCATAAGCTCTTTAGAACTTCTTTCCTTTTACATTTTGATCTAGTGTTGAGTTTTTTATAGCTTATTTTCTAAAACCAAGGGTTAAGACCCACTTTCTGAGGTCAGCTGATAGATAAGCTCTTATTGAGCTTATTTGTGGCTTTTAGATATAAGTTGTTATCCCAAAAGCTTAATCCATACACAACATAAGCTATACCAATAAGCAAAATAAAGATAGAAAAGAGATAAGGAAAGTGATAGATTATTAGAGGAGAATATAAAGAGGTGGAAAGATTACACACAAACTACAAACTATGCAAATGGTATCCACACCATCTCCAAGTATTTGTCTTGTGGAGAGGGTTCTATTTATACCCTTGAGCCATAAGTGGCTTGAGGGCTTTTCTACTTGGGCCGGGCTTGGCTAAACTTGGGCTTTGAGCCCGCAACACGGACAATATTAGATTACAAACCAAGCCCGTTGAACCCGACTAGCCTATTACTTAACAAGACTAAGTACGACTAATAAGACCGATAACATTCTTGTTTGACTTATATAAAATTAAGGCTAACAATCTCCCCCAATGTTGAGGTCTCTTTCTTCAAACTCCTCCGTACTACCGATGACGTTGAAGATATGACTTTTGACGTTTATGCTTTGCCTTGTTTTGGTCTTGTCTTGTTTGTAATGGCTATGTTCATTCATGCTTTGTGATCTTGATCTTGAGCCTTTATCTTTTGACTTTAAGTTCTTGAGATCGTTATCTTGCATCATCTCCTTGACATGAATCATCTTGATTTGACTTTCTTGATCAACTTGTGCTCTTGACCAACATGCTCATACTTGTTACATTCTTGTTTGACATATATGATTATAAGTCTAACAATCTCCCCAGTTGATGATTCTTTATTTGACTTTGAGGCTCTTTGATAGAGGAGAAGTTTAGAATCAACAATCCTGATGTTGAACGATTGACTTTGAAAGCTTGAGTATGAGCATGTGGCTTGTGAATCCGACTTCGCTGGAATGAGGCTGCAACACCGTCGTCTAAACCTGAAATAAGACAGTTAGCAATAAAAGATGAAATATGGCTTGTGCATTCATCTTTGGACTTGGTTGCATTTAACCTCGGTTACGTTTTATATATAATACTATACCTGTGATCAGGTTTTGATTTCAAAGGAATCTCTTTGACAGGTGTTTCCAGCTCAAAGCTTAGGATCTTCTAACACAGATGTATTAGATTCTACATGCTTGCTAGTTCTCAATTACGGAACGTCTCAAAGGCAGACAACACGGTAAGAGGTGATATCTCAGATAGTTACTATCTTGCTGATTAGGTCGTCAATAATTTAATGAACCAATAAATCGATATAGTTTAGCACAGCTCGATTCATGTAGAATCTTGCAAGTTCACCTACAAGCAGCGTGTTTGATGTTGGCTTCTAAGCGAGGATTTCCATCTTCACTGTGAATACTTAAGTATCACTCAGATGTTCTGGCAAGATCTCAAGGATAATGCGTAGGACTCTTTGTCAGCCATGTGAGCTTTATTGTGTGTTTTCAACAAGTGTATTTTGACATTGTGTCCTAATGAGAATTTATACTTTTAATCTCTTTTGGCTCTAGCTCGATTTGTGCAACTTTTAGTTATAGTAATCGGAGGTGGAAGCAGACTGCACCTAATCAATTTCAACAATTCGGAGTGAGATGTCAATAGATAACGTGTGTATCTCCGTGACAAATGAGACAAGTTTCTTTTGAGAGAAACCCGAATGGCTGGGAAGGGTTGTGCATTGCATCACTGGGTCCATGACGACTTTCTTCAATATCAACAATCATCATTGTGATTTTGATAGATTATGTATTGACCCGGTTTCTGCCTAAGTTGTGTGGAGGGCTTCTTTCTTTTCACCCTTTATCCATACATTTCTTTTTCATTCTTCAACCCCTTCAATGCTTACCAAGACGTCATTACTAACACCTTGTTGTGATTGTTCCAGTGTTAGCTCAATCTTAGTCTGCATTTTTCCCTTATACACATTCTTCTCCAATCATACCTAAGGACTGCTATTTCTAACTATGGAGTGTCCTTGGGTAGATCCCTCCGGTTCTGGTTGGATCGTAGGACTTATACCTAACCTAACCACCTTATGACTTCAGAATCGTCGTGAAATTAATAGGTTGTTGGGTATAGAGATCGAACCATAAAACCATTTTCTGACATTTTTATTTTCAAATACTCCCCCTACACAACCTTTCATTAAAGTTGTTCTCTTTAAGCTGTTCTACAACTTTTATTTTTTGAGTTTTGAATTTTAAGCTGTTTTTAAACTTTAACTTATTTAGGGTCTTATTAGGATCTTGATTGTTATCGGGTTTGGTCCTCAGGGACCATTCTTGTAAATTTTCTGTTTTAATTGTTTCTTAGTTAATCCTTGCCGGTTAACTGCTTTAGCCCCGTTAGCCCTTTTGTCTTTTACACAGTTAGTCCCTAAGTTAGTTATTAATTAGTTTTAATTAATAATTAGGGTTATGTTTTAATTAGTTTAATTAAACTTTTATAAAAAGATAAAAATTAGGGCTTTTATTTTTAGAAAATTTCTGCACATTTTCTTTAATTAGTGTAATTTTTATAGAAATTTTAGGATTTAATTTTTAAGAGTTTTATTATTTTTATAGTTTTTAATTAGTTTAAATTTTAGAAAAATCATACCTTTTAATCTAAAAAAGTTAAAAAAATGTTTTTCTTTTTCCTAAAATTTTCTTTTATCCTAATTTAGGTTTAGAATTTTAGTTTACAATTTTAGGGGTTAAATTTAGTTTTCTTGCTTACTTGTCGCGTTTTAATTGATTAATTGTTCAATTGTTCTAAATTGCTTTTATTTAGTAGATATAGATTATCAAATCATCCATTTGCTTATTCAAATCAGAATCCAAGCTTAAACGTGGTTTCAATTTCACTAGTCGTTGGGGAAACGACCCGGGTGATCATTCTTACCCGGTTTAATATACGTATTATATATTATAATATATATATTTTTGAGAGCGAATTTTATCAAGGGTAACTTGGTAATTTTCTTAATTTCTCTTTTAAAGTATTATATTTTATATATATTTTACGTGTGTAAAACTTTCAATCAGTTTTTGGCGCCGCTGCCGGGGACTAGTGTTTAAGATTCCTACGTTTTGTGTTTGTTGATTTGGTTTGAAGATCCTTTCACCCTTGAAAGTTTCATTCTTGTTTTATAATTCAAAAATTCAAAAAAAAAATCATAAAATATAAAAAGTAAAAAATATTTTCCTTTTCTTTTTAGTATAAGTAAAAGATAAAAAAAATAGAAAAATCAAAAATATAAAAAAAATCTTCCTTTTTAATTAAGAAATAAAAATCACCAATTGGTAAAAATACCAAAATATAACATTCTCAACGGAGGTGTTATCATAATAATTTCCGGTGAACTTGTTGGTTCCCAAATCGAACTAAAGATTTAACACTTGCCATTTGTGTCTCTACGAAGTACGGCTCACCTTGAAAAGCAATTTTCAAGAGCTACCGTGAAGTAGTTGATTATTTGGTTTAAGTCTCTTTCGTGTAACCGTTAAAATTCATTGCTAAAAAAAATAGTGTAAAGTTTTGTTTTTTAATTTTTAGTTTTTCTTTTTATGCGCACTCGTTCGCAATCTCGAAGACGTCGACAACAACAAACTCTTCCGGTTGTTGTTGAAAATTTTGATTTAGAAGAACCAATTGTCGATCAAAACATTGTTCCAATGGCCGACAATCGTACCATGGCCCAAATGTTACAAGCACCCATCGAAGGGTATGAAGATGCTATAGTTGTTCCACCAATCAATGCTAACAATTTCGAGCTTAAACAACCGTTAATCATTTTGTGCAAGCAATAAGTTTACGGGTAGACAAGATCCTCACAATCACCTTCGATTTTTCAACAAAGTTACTTCAACGTTTAGACATCCCGAAGTTTCGAACACTTCGATAAAGCTTTTGCTTTTTCTTTTTTTCTTAGGACGGTAAGCGCCGAGATTGGTTAGACAAGGAACCTCCTAGATCAATTCTCACATAGGGACTAACTTGTTTCAAAATTCAATAAACCAATTCTTCCCACCATCAAAAACAACATACCTCCGAAAAAAAAAAAAATCACAATTTTTCCATAAGAACCAAACGAACCTTTATGAAGCATCTGGGAACGTTTTAAAGGACTCTTCGTCAAAAGTCATCACCATGGTTCTCGAAATACCACAACTCGATACTTTTACAACTCTTTGAATTCAAACGATCAAGATGCTTAGATTCCGGCCGCGGGTGCAATTTTTTTAGACAACGGAAGCATCTAAGAAGGTTTTTTAGCGAATTATTGAAAGCATAGTCAAAAGTTCGGTACCTCACGAAGTTACTGTACCAATGATTCAAAGAGTGAGTACCGATGCTTCATCTTTCTATTCCTTTACCTTCTAATAATTCTTTCGATATGCAACAATAGCCGCCTTTTTTCTCTCGAGTATAAGATGACTATCAGATGTCCAATATGATTGATGAAAATCGAAGCTTTTGTTTAGTTACTACTCCCTGCACCCGTCAAAGCAGTTGGATGGGAAGTATGTGTCACTTGTGGATCGTATCACAATTTTTAACCATTATCCGTTACTAGGGGGAGGTGAAACGATTTTTCCCGTTTTTCATGACAACATTCAAACATATTTCACAAACCGCAGCCCGTGGCAATTTTTCTTCAAAGAAAACCAACCTTCCATTGCAAAGTCAAATAAGACCACCGGGTTTCTATCAAATCCGAATATCCATATCTACCAAAAAACCGATACCAAGGAACCATTTATAAACTTCAATCAAAAACGAGGTAAATCTTTAATTCAAAACCGTTTCCAAAACAACCAAAATCAAGTTTATCAAGCCCCAACCATTCAACCACACAACAATCAAGTTTTAGCTTACCCAACCTCCAACAACTTGGGGTTTGAAAACGGATTTTGTAACTACGTCAAAAGCAAATGATGAAATATTGAAGAATGTGCAAAATCAAAATCAAGGTTTGCAAAATCAAATGGCAAATGTTACAAGTTTGTTAACAAGCCTTTGCAGCAAGTTTAATGATTTAGGCAATTCCAACCAAGCTTCAAGTTCAAGTTCGTTACCTAGCAATACCATTCCAAATCCTAGGAACGAAGCCAAGGCAATTACCACTCGTAGTGGTGCCTAATTACGATGGACACTTCCGATTCCTCCACCGTGTGGGGGATATAGTATGTGAGGTTGACCAATGGATAACGGAGCTTACATACAGCCTCGAAGGATCTTCCAACCTCCTCAAATACTATCCAAGAACAAACCAAAGACAAAGATCCAATCGAAGAACCTTCTTTCGTTGCTAACAAAGCCAAACCAAATTTGCCTTACCCGTCGAGACTCAAAAAAGAGAAGATTCATGAAAAGGATGATATCCTAGCTTCAAAGTTTATGGAAATTTTCCGTAATCTTCACTTTGAGCTAAGTTTCGCGGATGCTCTCATTCATATGCCAAAGTTTGCTCCGATGTTCAAAAAGATGCTTAATAACAAAGACAAGTTAATTGAGTTAACCAAAACGCCGTTGAATGAAAATTGTAGTGCGGTTGTCCTAAAAAAGCTTCCAGAAAAGCTAGGTGACCCCGGTCGATTTCTCATTCCATGTGATTTTTCGGAGTTCGATAGTTACTTAGCCCTTGCCGATTTAGGTGCTAGTATCAATCTTATGCCTTTATCCATTTGGAAAAAGCTTCAACTCCCGGGCCTAACCGAAACAAAAATGGTATTAGAATTAGCCGACCGTACAATTTCCAAACCAACCGGTGTAGCTGAAAATGTTTTTGTCAAAGTAGGAAAATTTTACTTTCCCGCCGACTTTGTTGTGCTTGATTTTATAGCCGATCCTCGAGTACCGTTGATACTCGGGCGACCTTTTCTTAGGACGGCTCATGCTTTAATCGATGTTTACGAAGGAGAGATAATTCTTAGGAATGATGATCAATCGTTAACCCAAATGTGGTGATGAACCTTCTCTTTCCTACAACAATCTCGAATCGTTGAAGAAGGTTGATCTAATCGATGTCACATGTGAAGAGTACTCACAAGAAGTACTTGGATTTTCCAATTCTGTTGCTTACAACAATCCTTCTCCGTACGACGATCCGATTGTTTCTATTTCATCTCCAATACTTACTCCTTTTGATGAAAGCGATTTTCTACTCTTTGAGGAAGCTGATGCTTTCATAGCAATCAATGATGAACCAATTTCACCAGTTTTAAATGCTACTTACTTTGATCCCGAGGGTGACATTCTCATTCTTGATGCACTTCTCAACAGTGATCCATTACCTTCACCAGACCAAGGAGATTACTATCCTGGAATTCAAAAAGATCTTAAAGTTGTTGAACCAAAGAAGTCTTCACTCGAACCAAAAGATGAAATTCCTGAAATCGAACTTAAAGAGTTACCTCCGCATCTCGAGTATGCGTTTTTAGAGGAAAATAACAAGCTTCCAGACATAATTTCAAAAGATTTAAGCCAAGATGAAAAGACCTTACTCATTAACGTTCTCAAAAACCGAAAACAAGCAATTGCTTGGAAACTTTCGGATATCGAGCATAGTCTAGGAGTTTTGCTCTCTCAAATCATTTAGAAGATGATCATCGAAACCTTCAGTCCAACTTTCAAGAGGAGGGTTAACTAAAATCTTACGACGTCATCAAGAAAGAAGTAGAAAAACTTCTTGACGCGGGATTGATTTATCCGATTTTGGATAGTCCATGGGTTAGTCCGGTCCATTGTGTTCCTAAAAGGTTGGTATGGACCGTTGTCAAGTTCGAAGAAAATAAGCTGGTTGCCTTACAAGATTAGTCACGGGTGGAGAGTTTGCATCGACTATCGAAAGTTTGACGAAGCAACTTGTTTAAAGGGACCATTTTTCCGTTACCATTCTGGTCCATATGTTTAGTGCGATTAGCCGGCAACGAATTCTTTGTTTTTTAGATGGGTTTCAGGGTATTTTTCTAATTCCAATTTGACCCTAAGAATCAAGAGAAAACTACTTTTTCGTGCCCATACAGAACTTCTCGTTTCGTACCGTCGTTTAACATTTGGTTTGTGCAATGCTATCCCGGAAACTTTCCAACTGTTGTCCGATGGCCATTTTTCACGAAATGATAGAAAAGACGATGGAGTTTTTATGGACGATTTTTAGTTTTTGGAGATTCTTTTTCCTTGTGTCTTGCCAGTTTAAATAAAATTCTCAAAAGTGTGAAGGACACCAAATTAGCATACGAAATGGGAAGAGCATTTCATGGTTAAAAAGAAGGCATTGTTTAGGACATAGATTCTCTAGAAAAGGAGTTGAAGTTCGATAAGGCCTAAGTTGATGTTAATTTCTAGCTTCCTCATCCAACAACCATTATACGGTATTCAAAGTTTTCTCGGGCATGCTGGATCTACCGAAGAAAAGATTTTATCAAAGAACTTTTCAAAATCTCTTCGACCCATGACCATCTCTTAGAGAAGAATATCTCCTTTCATTTTCTCGGGAAAGATTGCATTCTAGCCTTCTCAAACATTGAAAAAAGAGTTGACCGAAGCTCCAATTCTCCTTGCTCCGAATTGCGGACCACCTTTGAAATTTATGTGCGATTGTGCAACGTGATCTAACTTGTCTTTAGTGGATTATGCAATAGGTGCGGGGGTCCTTAGGACAAAAGGATTGAGAACAGCATTTCTGACCAATTCATTACGCAAGTAAGACGATGACTGAAGCAGAGACAAATTACACAACAACGGAGAAAGAGATGCTTGCAGTTGTCTACGCTTTCGAGAAGTTTCGATCTTATCTAATCATGAATAAGAGTGTTGTTTACATGGACCACTCCGCTTTGAAATACATCTTCAACAAGAAGAGGCCAATGCAATGATTTCGCTTTCGATGGTTCTTACTTCTTCAGGGAATTTGATTTTAAAGTTAACGATCCAAGGGAGTGGAAAACTATGCAGCCAATCACCATCTATCTTTTTGAAAAACCGTTACGAGAATGCTTTTGATCCAAAAGAGATTACCGAGACTTTTCCTTTAGAGACTTTAAGTGTGTTAACTTCCAAAGACCAAAGTACCACGTGGTTCGCCGACTTTGCTAACTATCACATGGGGAAATTCATTAAAAAGGAATGTCGACTCAAGAGAAAAAAAAGTTTTTTAAAGATGTAAAACATTACTTCTGGGATGACCCTTTTCTTTTCAAGACTTGTGCGGATCAAATAATCCGAAGGTGTGTAGATGGCAAAGAAGCTCTCGAAATTCTCGAAGCTTGTCATAGTGGACCCACCGGGGGACACTACGATGCCAACCTTACCGCCAAGAAGGTTTTTAATGCTGGTTTCTTTTGGCCTACCATTTATAAGGATGCTTTCGAATTTGTCAAAACTTGTGATGCATGTCAAAGGCAAGGCAAAATCTCTCAATGTGATGAGATGCCTCAAAATGCAATCCAAGTTTGTGAGATTTTCGATGCATGCGGTATCGATTTTATAGGACCTTTCCCATCGTCTAGAGGAAACAAATATATATTAGTAGCCGTCGACTATCTTTCCAAATGGGTTGAAGCGAAAGCACTCCCCACCAACGATGCTAGAGTAGTTGTTAAGTTCTTAAAATCCCTTTTCTCCCGATTCGGTGCTCGAGAGAGCCCAAAAAAATCATAAGCGATCGTGGGTTGACCCATTTTTGTAACGACATTTTGGAAAAGTTTAGTGTCTTAATATGGTGTCACCCATTCGTTCTTTCCGACTCCTTACCCCGCAAACGTGTGGTCAAAGTTGATTTGAGAAGTCACAAATCGATTGTCTCTAAAGAATTTTGGAGAGGACGGTAGCGAGAAACCGTGCTTATTGCCCCTCATGGATCCAAAACAAACCAGATGATGATTATGGGCTTTTAGACCGTTACGAGGATCCTATACGATGCACTCCATACAAGTTAGTCTATGGAAAAGCGTGTCACTTACCAGTTGAATTAGAACACAAAGCATATTGGGCTCTTAAGCATGCCAATTTCGATTTAAAGACCGCTGGCGATCATCGAAAGCTTCAACTCAATGAACTTAGCGAGCTTCGTGATCAAGCTTACAAGAATTCGCTAATCTACAAGGAGAAGACAAAGAAACTACACGATTCCAAGATAAAGAACCGAATCTTTAATGTTGGTGATCAAGTCTTGCTTTTCAACTCCCGATTAAAGATTTTCTCCGGAAAGCTCGAGTCCCGATGGTTCGGACCTTTCACAATCACCGAAGTTTATCCTTATGGCACTGCCAAGTTGTCTCATGCCGATGGTTCTAATTTCAAAGTCAATTGCCACCGTCTTAAGCACTACTATGGAGGAGATACACCACCATTGGTTATTCCGGACCTCCAGACTTTCCCTAAGGACAACTAAATTTAGAGATCGAGTCGAGCTTGCGACTCGGTAACCAAAATACAAGCTGCTTCGTGGGAGTACACCCCATGCTTATCCTTTCTATTTTCTTTCTATTGTCAAATGTGTTGTGTTGAGAGAGACTTGTACTCTTTCCGATTTTTCGATGTTTGTTGCTTGTTTGTTGTGATTTTGCAGGAATCAAACCAACAATTTTTGAAGCCTCTCGTGTCCGGTTGATTTGTCCCGTTTAACTCGAGCTTCTTATCCTTTGAGTAAAATTAGTTTGGGGAGATCCATATCCTTTCATCATTATCGATTAACGTTTATCTTTGCATACTTCATAAACGGCTTAGATTTACGTAGAGGCCCGACTTTAAACATTGAGGACAATGTTTCGTTTTAGTTTGGGGAAGGGAATCTATCGATTTGATGTTGCTTGCTTATTGTTTTGTTCTCACGTACCCGTTTTTCCCACAAAAATAGCAAAAATTTTAAATTTTTAAGTCCTTAGTTGTAATAATAATAATAATAATAATAAAAAAGATAAAAAATGTTAGGACACAAATGTAGGTTTTCCGTTGGTAAGAATAAGAAGTAATTTTTGACTCGATCGTACGTGTAGAGTTCTAGCTTTATCCCTTAACAATTAATGATGATAGTTTGTGCTAGTCTCATGTAGACTTTAAACATGCTAGACTTGAAATCATTAGTAAATGAAAACTTGTGCTAATCTCAAAAAAGATTTTAAATATGCCGAGTTGGAAGTTATATAGGCTAAGTGTTCGCGAATTTCTTTCCTAGAAATTTTAAATTGCGAATAACAAGAAATGATAGTGTTATTTATAAGTCATGACATTAAACGTAGAATAGTTGGTTTTCTTTCAAGCTCATATGTATTAATTGTTTTTTTTCTTCTCCCATTAGCTTGTTTCACCATTATATAAATATTTAATAAATAAAGTTGTATGGTTTTTTGGTTAATAATTAGTTAATAGAAGTTTTCTTTAGTTCCTTTGTGA